>JAKJMR010019570.1:0-33902 GCA_024449315.1 Daboia siamensis
TGAAAATGAGACTGGCTGCAGCCATTTTCCCCCTCATTTCAAGTTGCTACATGGAATGGAGGAAGCGGGCATTGTCCAGGTGTTTCGCTAGTCAAAACAATCCAATGTCCCATGGGAATCAAGGTCATCTATTGCTCCCGCAATTGGGGATTGGGCGTAGTATAAGAAAGCCTGCCAAATTATTCTATTGGGAAATGTAGTTGATTGCACAGTACTGGGGTGGGAACTTTAGCTTTGTAATAATGTAACTTTTTGGAGGGAACTTTAGTCTTGTTTTCACTTTTGAACCTACAGATACTTTGTAACAATAAACATGTTTTTTTACTAATTTGTACGCCTCCAAGTTCTGCTTTATTCGTCTCTGTCGCAACCATGACAATAGCAATGTATTTAAGCTTTTTTCTTCATATACTGTATATGTACAAGTTTGGTTTACAAATGAAAATGTCTCCCAAAAGTTTATTTGTACAGTCCAGTCTGGTGCAAAATTGCATTAACCCAGCTGAAAGGGACTTTATAAATGGCTTTATTGATCCAACAGTATACCATATGAGCAATGTTTTTTTTTATAAAAAGGACTTAAATTGCTTGATTTAAATTATTCATTGTTCTGTTTGACAGATTAATCAGTAGTATATTTTCTATTTCTCAAGGTTTTTAAAAGTCACTTTAGTGCTCCATTTCATTTTGTTGTGCCAAGTTGATCAGAGGTCAATCGTACTTGACACATTAGGGGACCATAGTATTGCTATGCTTTTGGAGAAAACTGTTTCTAGCATGAATGTGAGTTTGTGCTTTTTATCTTAATACAGCTTTTCAAAAAACATATTTTCTGATTATTAACCTATTTTTTAAAGGTTAGTAAATTATTGGAAACAGTTGTGGCACATTGTAAATGATGCCCTACTTAATATACATTGAACAGAAAACTTAAATGAAGAAAACAGATGAATAGAGAACTTGGGTGGAGGGAGTGTGTGTAATAAAAAGTTACAAAATGCTGGAAGGAGGTGGAATGAATATAGATCTGATTTAAGTTTCATGTTGCACAATGATGCACCGAAAACCATGTAATGAAGCATTAGCAAGGTAGATTTCTCTATGAAAAGAAATTGTAGCCTATAAAATGTGGGAACATTCCACATTCTAAAAAATTGGCATTTTTTAGAATTTTCCTAATTATGCAACTTTACATCTGTGGAGATAGTCCATGCAGCATTGATAGTGCTTGATAGTGCTTCAGCCAACAATATCTTTTTTCTTTACGTCAGAGGACTTAAATGGGAACCAAAGAACTGAAACCTTTTGCCGCTTTCTACAGTCTGAACGTACATTTGGCGTTTGAATGGCTGGCAAGGATTTGTGCTTCAAGGGAAAGGGTGTCAGGACCCACCCCAATCCACATCTTAGGAAAAATAAAGAACTCTTGGAGGGCTTGTCCAACAGGAGGTTTTACTAGGATGTGATTGGTTGTGGAAATAGAAGACAGGATTTGGCATTGTGTTACAACTTATGCTTTATAAAGAGTTCCCGGTTCAGCCCACTCCCCTCAAAACCCATTTGGTCAGACCCACATCAATTAAACTTCGGTGTCAACCCTTTCGTGGGAAAGAGGGAACTTCCGGTGTCTTTATGATTATTGCCTCCTTCCTTTTCAGATTCAAATGGAGATACAAACCAGATCCCCCTCCCTTCCCCTCCTTTGTTGTCCTAAGATCAAAAGGGTTTTCCCTGGTCTTTTAATGCAGTCTTCAGCCAGGCTGAATAAACACCTTCTCTCCCCCTCGGAGAAATGACAGAATCCAGGGAAGGCATAATATTTTAAACATACATTTATGAATGTGATATAAATGGATTCTGACAGAGGGGGTGTTTCTGGGTATTAAATGGGAAAACATTTATCTTCCCATTCTATACAATTAAACAATATATAAATTGAATACATTAAATAAAAGTATTTATTCTCCAGCCAGAAATTCCATCTTCCCTTTGAAAATGAAGACCTGTAAGAAACTAATCAAGGATAGAAGCAACCTAGAACTAAGGAGAAACTTCCTGACAGCTAGAACAATTAACCAGTGCCTCCAGACGTGGTGAATGCTCCAACACTGGACGTTCTTAATAAGAGACCGGACAGCTATTTGTCCGAAATAGTATAGGGTTTCCTCCCTGAGCAAGGGGTTGGGCTATATGACCTCCAAGGTCCCTTCAAACTTTATTATTATTGTTATTTTGAAGGGTTTTTAGGGGTGAATGGAGACCAAGGACTTGAAGGGGATCATGTTCCAGGATGTGGGGATCCTCCCAATCATTCTGCCTCAGTCACGGGGTGACCCTGAGAGAATCACTGGGGGCGGGGAAGGTTTCCCATTAGAGAAACTGTTGAATTGAGAGGGGGCAATTGTGGTTCTTCTCCTTTAGGGTTAGGGTTTTTTATCCGGCCTGCCTAAATGGTTTAATCTTTTTAAATTTTGTTTTAACTTTTGTATTGGTTGTTTTAAATACCCTGTAAACCGCCCTGAGTCCTTCGGGAAAGGGCGGTATATAAATTTAATAAAATAATAAAATAAATAAAATAAATCAGAGACATGATGGCCCCAAGAGATTTGAGGGTGCTAGAAAGGGTCACTTGAGGTGGGCTGGAGGAGGCCCCTGAGAGAAAAGAGAGGGAGGCCTAATTCAGAGTCAGACTGAGAGAAAGGAAGAGCCGGGTGCATCCTTGGGAGCCCCAAAGACCACCGCCTTGGTGGAGCAGTGGCTAATGCCTCCTTAAGTAACACCAGCTGCCTGCAATTAGTGCAGGTTCGAGTCCCACCAGGCTCAAGGTTGACTCAGCCTTCCATCCTTCCGAGGTAGGTAAAATGAGGACCCAACAGGGCAATAAGCTGACTTTGTAATAATGCCGCTTGGGGGGCCGACCGAAAGCCCTAATAAGCAGGCATAGACATAGAATGAAGGCTATTGCTAAGCACATTGATTTGTGCTTTAGATTGTAAGCCGCCCTGAGTCTTCGGAGAAGGGCGGGATATAAATGGGATTAAAAAGAAACAAACAATGGCAGTGCTTCCCTAGCGTGGCCTCTTTCCCCTCCCTCCCCAGCAAAGAGGTTCCTCCAACCTCTCCAAGGACCCCCTCTTCCTGCATCACTGGGAGGGGGGTGGTCAGAGGGGGAGGGGAGGGGTCTTGCAACCTCCCGCCCTTGCTTCACCCTTCAGCCTTTTCCCCAACCTCTCCCCGGAGGGGGATCCCAATCCCTTTCCCTCCCCCCCGGACCCCAAGCATCAATGGGGCTGCCCCCCAAGTGTGGCCCTGCTTCTTTATGGGTTGGGGGGGGGGGCTGCCTGAATCGGAGACACTTCAACGCCTTTGGACAGTATGGGCCCTCCTCCAAGGGGCTGGAAAAGGATTCTGGAGGGGCCCCCCCGAGGGAGGCCTCATCGAGACTCCGACGGACAAAAAGAAGTCGAGGCCATCTCTGAGGAGCCCCGAAGAAACCCGATGGCGGCTCTTCCCTCAGAGCCGCGTCTCTTTCTCTCAACGGCTTTTCCCGCCTCGCCGCCTGAGGGAATCGCACTGGGAGGAGCGTGACCAGAAGGGAGACGGTGGGAAGGGAGGAGCCTTGCAAGGTCCCGCCTCCCTTGCCCTGAAGCCTTTTCCCCCCCCCCCCCGACGCCTCTCATGGGATTCCCGGCGCCCCTTTTCCCCCTTCCTGGGATCCTCGCCAGCTCACCCTCCAGCAGAAACAGGGGGACCAGCAGAGCCCATGGAGGCTTTCCTCAAACTCCCTCCCAAGAGAAGTAGGGAGAAGTGGAACTGGGAGGCGGTGGGTGGTGGTGTCTTGACAGGGATGTTTTGGCGTTGGCTTGCCAGGAATACGTTGCGCCAATGGGAATCCTCCTTTCTGCCTTGTCATCTGTCTCCGGGCAGAATCTCTCGTGATTTCTCCCTGTTGGAGAAAGACTTTGGAGTCCCAAAGGTGTTTTTTTTCCCAAGAGGCAACTGGATTTTCTTGTTTTTCTTTGCAGACTTTTCGCTTCTCGTCCAAGAAGCTTCTTCAGCTCTGACTGGATGGTGGGGAGCACTCAGAGCTGAAGAAGCTTCTTGGATGAGAATCAAAACGTCTTCAAAGGAAAAAAAAAATCCAGAAAGTCCTTTGGAGCAGAAATTGAGGAACTGGGACTCTGGGGTGTGTGTGGGGGGGTGGGGGTGGAGAGAGTCTTACCCTCATTATGTGCAACTACCGCTGGAGGGGACCATGGAACTAGGGTAATTCTGATTCTTGTGTTATTTCTATCTTCTAGGCAGTGGCTGTCCTTTTCCCCTCCGCATTTTTCTCATGCTCCTTAATTACATAATTATTACAAATGATATAACTACTGAAGCTCGACTGATCCATGACTGACTCTGCATTCTCATTTCTTAGGGAAATATTGATGTATCTCCTGAGATTTATATATGAATAGGTAAAAAATAATCTGGGTCAAATCTGTCACTTTTATTGGATGTTTGGAGGATAGAAACAGCGATGGCCCCTCCTGGCTTCTTCATCTGGTCTGGAAGGTGAAGGAGGAGAAAACGAAAAGGATGTGATCCTGGCAACTCCGATCACAGTTTTATAAGGATGTGGTCTATAACAGAGGGAAACATCACCAGGCATCAAGCTCTCAAAATATATAAAAAGCAGCACAAGATGTCAAATTCTGCCAGAGGTTGTGTGTGTGAGAGATGGGGGGGAGAGGGAGGGAAAGAGAAAGGGAGAGAGCGATGGAGGGAGGGAGAGAAAGAGAGCAAGAGAGAGGGAGAGAGAGAACAGAGAGAGAGAGAGACAGACAGGAGGGCGAGAGGGAGGGAGGAAAAGAGAAAGAAAGAGAAAACAAAGCGAGTGGGAAAGAGGCCAAGAGAGAGAGAGCAAGTGGGAGATTGAATGGGAGAGAGGCCAAGACAGACAGACGGAGGGAGGGAGGGAGCGAAAGGGAAAGAGAGGCGGAGAGGGAGGGAAAGAGAGGGAGAGGAAGAGCGCGCGGGAGGGGCGGTGGGGGGAGATAATCGTTCGGCTCCCAAAAGTACGGAATCCGTATACTCTCCGGGAGACTTTCTGCAAGGGAGGCCTGTCATCTCTCCACGGCATTTACCGGGTGCTAAAGGGCAGAGCTCGTCCTCCAGGGCAGATCCGATGCCGAACACAGGATTGGGCTGGATAGCTTCCAAGGACGATCCCACGACTGTGATTTTACTTCCGTTTCCAGCAGGAGGCGCTCTCTGAGCTGCAGACTGACTGTGTACTACTGCGCATGCTGAAATCCTGCGCATGCTCACATTCTGCGTAGTCGGGAGCTTGCGGCTTGTGAGTTTTTCCCCCGGGAATCTGGGCGGTGGGGGGTGGAAGTGGGTGGGGAAGAAGGGCTCCCGCGACTCAGATCCTCCCCAGGGGAGGAGAAACAGACTGAATCTCGAGGCTTGGAGGGAGTGGGGAATCCACCCCATACCTGCTCTGGGCTGTGCATGCAGGAGATCCAACAACAGGGGAGGGGAGAGGAAGCCTAAAGGGACCACCTGCTCACTTCTCCTTCAGGTTCAGCTTCCAAGACGGGAAGGACCTTCGGAGAGCCAGCAGAGACCAGTTTGCCCGATGGTGCCAGTGGCTGAAAGGTTCCTGGGGAACGTGGCAGAGGAGACGAAGCAAGAATAGAATGAAAGGGACCTTGGAGGTCTTCTAGTCCGGCCCCCTGCTCCAGAAGTGACCCAGGTCAGAGATACTTCTTTTGGGAAATGTGGAGGGATCCTTGTGTGCTTGAATTCGTAAATGCCTTCCTGAGAGAGTTTTGGGTGGTTGATAATGCAAGTAGATAATTTAGAGAACCTGGTTAAAGAAATTGTCCTTGCATTCTTCCAAAGAGTATCTCCTTTGGGCCAATTCTCCCATTGGCCTCATCCATCCCCACCGATGGACACGGGTTTGGCCGCCTTGTGGAAGGAACATAAAATCCAGATCCTCTCATGTCCCGTCCTCCTTTGCTTCTATATCAGGTTCTGAGGTCCTTCCATGAATGGGTACTAATTGAGTGGATGCCACAAATCTTTCTCATGATCTGTCTTTCAGAGGGATCCCCAAGGATAAAAGCCAATCTCAGGACACTTCACTATGTGAGGGAAGACCATTGTGCTGGATTGGAAATTTTCTGGAAAGGTTCTCGTTATCCTTAATTCTCTGTGTCTTCTCGTGTATTGGTCATTGCATTTAGTTGAAGGTGACTAAATAAGAAAGCAATAACTCTCTCTTCAAGCTAGAAGACTTAGGACACAAAGGAATTCCCTCCACGATGAGAGATTTCTCTTTGTTCTCAATGATGCAGAAGACACCAACCTGTTTTTTGGCCTTCCTTAAGAGATAATTTCGACTCAATTCCTGCACAGATCCCTGCTGGACCATTTCTAACTCCACCTGTCCTTGCAGGCATTTTCCTGGATTGCTAGAATTTCACTAATTGCTCTTCCATGATGGTTTCAAGCTGCAGGGAATGGGGGAGGGGGAGAATTTGTAGAGATTGAGCAAATGCTTTGGTTGCCAAGAGTGTACTTCCATATGTTATTCCAAAACGTCAGGAGAACAATCCAATTGAGTTTTATTCTTCAGTCTGAGGTGGGGTTTGGTCTTCTCCTTTAGTTCTTGGCTCTCATGATGGAGCCTATGAAAGGCCACCGAAGGCAGAGTGTAGAAGAGGGCAATGGACGTTTCCTGGGCAGAAATCTTCAGTTGTGCCTTCAAGCTAGAAAAGAAGTTGAACCCTGTCCTGTTTCCATCCTGTCTGTGCTGCCAGCACGTGGCTGTTCTTGGGAAATTACCAATATGCTAATTGGGTCTGCCAGTACCTTCCCCCTTTGTGATGTATTTCCTATCCTGCTCGTGATGCTGTACTAGGATCCACCCCTTCTGGGTTGGACTTCCTCCTTCTCCTTTCTCCCTTGTGTTCCATCCTCCCATGTAACATCTGAACACAAGCATGCAGACAGTAATCCTGTTACTGTCTTTTGACCTTAAAGCTCCGGCCATATTCATCTGACCACACCTTCTCTGCTGTAACGATCTTCTACATGCAAAATAAAGGTATTTCAGATGAATCAGGTGCTTTATGAGTTCACTGTCTGGAAAGGGCCGTTAAATGTGACTAAATTCGCTTAAACAGACCAATAAGTGTCTTAACAAGGAATTATATTCGCAATACAACTGCCTGTACCAGCACACTGTCTCTTTCCTTCCCAGTGGACGAAATGGAGTCACTGTTGTTCACTGAATCATCTCCTTCTATTGGTGGAGCTGAAAGAGCCGCTGGATTCACAACTCAGGTAGGAAGGAAGAGATCAGCAGCTAATATGGGGGAGCAGTAGAGAACCTCTAGTTTCCTATCGGGTCTCAACATATGATACTGCTATTCCTGAGCAAAACACAATAAGGAAATTAGAAATGTAAATTCATGATCAGTCAAACTAGGCCCACCTCTCAACATTTAAGTTTTGGAAATATCTGGAATTCCTTAGTGGTTATATCATTCTGATTTCAAAAAACGCCACCTGGCAGTTCACGTTGTCTGTCCCAAGTAAAGCAGACAGGACACACGAATAGTTAGGCTAAATCTACTTTACTTATCTTCTTTTGGTGTCATTGGGGAAAGGGATAAAAACAGGAGAAGCAGAAACTGCTTTGTGTATCATTTGCATCTTGATGGCCAGAAATGCCTTCCTTGTATTTTCATGAGTGGGAGCAAGGCTGGTCCTTCAAAGAACCACAAAGACCTTCTGGTTACCATGTCAGACACAAATCCCACAGAATCTCTTGTAAACGTCATGAAATGGTGGGGCCCTTGGTGTGTCTAAGGCACACACTGCAACTTGATCAAGGCAGTCTGATGACACTGAAGGTCAGCAGAGTCAGTTGTGTCGTAATTGGCTGCCAGCCGTAGGCTGTGAATTCTGCCCATTTTAGCAGATAATGTGTTGAGTCCAGTTAGGGAAATGTCCAATGAGGAATTTTCCCTTTCTGGTTTTAAAATTTGTGGATGAAAGGAGTCTCACAAATTCTACTGAATGTGCTCACAGGGATTCTTCCTTGTTCAGGGTCCTGTATCCTTTGAGGAGGTGGCCGTCCATTTCAGTAGCAAAGAGTGGTCGCTGCTGGATCCCAGGCAAAAAGCCCTCCATCGAGAAGTCATGTTGGAAATGTCTGCGATAGTGGCCTCCTTAGGTAAGGATTCCTCTGGAGGAAAATTATGTCAGAGCAAGGAGTCACTAGTGACAATTTACTTCGATATGTATCTTGTTAAAAATGATTGCATCTCTTCTTTTGTCCTCTTATGTTAATTCCAGTCTGCCCTCGTTGTCCTCTTAAGTAGCACAATTTCGTTTAGAAGAAAGAGATCAGTGGGCTGATCAGTCATTCTGGCAAGCATTGACATTTGGTCTTGTGGTCATTCTGGGCCCGTGTCATCACTGCAGAGCTATTGGGAAGATGATGAGGGAGAGGATGTTTTTGTCAAGCAAGAACATCCGATGTTAACTTCAATGCCTTAACTTCAATGATGCCTAGTAATAGATAAATCTATGCATTGGAATAGGAATAGGAAATGGCATGTTGTGGATTATTCTAATTCATATTTCTTCCCCCTCAAGCACTGGATGCGCAGAAGGAAAATCACCAAGAGCCAAATTTAATGCAATTGCAAATCGTCCAAACTGAAATACCTGAAGAGACAGCTACAAATCAACGGGAGAGGAGGAAATATGAAAAGAAGAATACTTGCAAAGAAAAATCCATTCTTGAATGTTTGGAAATGGATCGGTCCAGGACCCAAGGTGATTCCAAAGAAAATACGGAGAAATGTCAAAGTAGAAAAAGACTCAAAGCAAACCCCAATTTTAGTGAGCAGTTCAAAACTGGAAAGAGCTTCAGCAGTAATAAAATGAACAAGGCAAGGGAGGAGCTCTACAAAGGTGTGGACTGTGGAAAAAGCTTTGGGTGGAGAGTTAATCTAACTTCCCATAAAAGAACACAGTCAGGGGGAAAGCCCTATAAGTGCCCAGTCTGTGGGAAAAGATTCAGTTCAAACAGTTCCTTTACTTCTCATAAAAGGATGCATACCAGAGAAAAACCCTATGGGTGCCTGGAGTATGCAAAGAGTTTCAGGGACAGGGAGTGTCTCAAATCCCACAAAACGATGCATACAGGCAGAAAACCTTATAAATGTGTGGACTGTGATAAAAGCTTCACTTTGAAGAGTTCCTTTACCTCCCATAGAAGGATCCATACTGGAGAAAAACCCTTTAAATGCATACAGTGTGGGAAGAGCTTCAGGACTAGTAGTTCCCTGATATGCCATAGAAGGATCCATTCAGGGGAAAAACCCTATAACTGTGTAGACTGTGGGAAAACTTTCAGGACGAGCACTTCTTTTACTAGGCATAAATTGATCCATGCGGGAGAGAAACCCTTTAAATGCATGGAGTGTGGGAAGAGCTTTAGGCAAAGTGGTGGCCTTGTTTCCCATACAAGGATCCATACAGGAGAGAAAACCTATAAATGCCTGGAGTGTGGAAAGAGCTTCCGTGAAAAGAGTTCTCTTACTTCTCATATTCGGGTCCACACAGGAGGAAAACCCTTTAAATGCATAGAATGTGGAAAGGGCTTCAGGCAACACTCTACCCTTTGTTCTCATAAACGGGTCCACACAGGAGAGAAACCATATAAATGCTTGGAGTGTGGAAAAAGCTTCAAAACCAGCAGTCACCTGAACCGCCATAAATGGATCCACACGGGAGAGAAACCCTATAAATGCATGGAGTGTGGAAAGACTTTTGCTATAAAGACTTCTCTTACTTGTCATGAAACGATCCACATTGGGGAGAAACCTTACAAATGCATGAAGTGTAGAAAGAGCTTCAGGACCAGACATTGTCTAAAGTCCCACAAAAGGATCCATACAGGGGAAAAACCTTATACATGTGTGGACTGTGGTAAAAGGTTCAGTGTGAAGAGTTCCTGTACTTCTCATAGAAGGATCCATACGGGAGAAAAACCCTATAAATGCATGGAGTGTGGGAAGAGCTTTAGGCAAAGCTGTCGCCTTGCTTCTCATAAAAGGATTCATACGGGAGAGAAACCTTATAAATGTATTGAGTGTGGAGAGAGCTACAGATATAGTACTCAACTGAAATCCCACAAAAGGATCCATTCAGGTGAAAAACCGTATAAATGCACAAAATGTGGAAAAGCCTTCAGGACATGCGGTACCCTTGATTCCCATAAACGGATCCATACAGGAGAGAAACCCTATAAATGCCTGGAGTGTGGAAAAAGTTTCACTGTAAAGAGTTCTCTTACTTCTCATATACGGATCCACACAGGAGAAAAACCCTATAAATGCATAGAATGTGGTAAGGGCTTCAGGCAAATCTCTGCCCTAGCTTCCCATAAACGGGTCCACACAGGAGAAAAACCGTATAAGTGCATGGAGTGTGGAAAGAGCTTCAAAACCAGCAGTTACCTGACTTGCCATAAAAAAATCCATACGGGGGAAAAACCCTATAAATGCCTGGAGTGTGGAAAGAACTTCTTTGAAAAGAGTTCTCTTACTTCTCATGAAAGGATCCACACAGGAGAGAAACCCTACAAATGTATGGAGTGTGGGAGGAGCTTCAGCCAAAGCAGTCAACTTACTTCCCATCACAGGATCCATACAGGGGAAAAACCTTATAAATGCACAGACTGTGGAAAGACCTTCGCTGGCAGTGGCCATCTGACTTACCATAAAAGGACCCACACAGGAGAGAAACCGTATAAATGCCTGGAATGTGGAATGTGCTTCTGTGCTAACCGCACCCTTACTTCCCATAACAGGATCCACACGGGAGAGAAATTGTATGTATGCAATGAATGTGGGAAAAGCTTGAGTTCAAGCAGGAGCCTTACTTACCACATTAGTTCCCACACACGGAAGAAATTGCATCAGTGCACAGAATGTGGGAAGAGCTTCAGATTAAAAAGACACCTTACTTCCCATAAGAAGATCCACACAGGGGAGAAATAGAAACATTTGCAACATGGAAGGAGTTTTGGTGAAAACAGAATGCTTCTCAAGAAAGAATCCACAGAGGGCGGAAAAATATCCTGTGTAAAGCAATGAAATTTTTCCCCTATTAATGTGAGTCATATCAGGGATACATACAGGATGGAGGGAGATCCCTTTAGGGCAAGGGTCCCTAATCTGTGGATTGTTTCCTCCTACCGGTCATGGCTTATTGGCCTCTCGGCTACCTGAGGGGATGGCCATTGTGTATGTTTATGCGTGCGCCTACATCCTCACTCACGTGAGCATTGTGAAAGTCGGCGTTTGTGGCTATGCTCAAGCGAGCCTTGTCAAAAGCTTCGCAGGTGTTTGTCGCATCACTTGAACAAGTGTCAACGCAAACATCGCACGCATTTAATGCGCCACTTTCATGAATGTCAGCTTGGGCACTCACAACCCCATTCACAAAAGCAGGGGGTGTTTATGCGTGTGCTCACCCAGTGTTCATCCCCCTATAAAACCATCCCTTTCGCCCCTGCTCCTGGAACTCTGCTTTAGAGACTGAAGTGTCCTTAATTTGTATAAAAGTATCTACTGTCAGGTGAAACCATCTAAAAATATGGAGTGTAAGAACTAGTGTATGTAAGCCAAAAAAGGAAAAGTGTGTCTCTGTGTGTTCATTTTAGTTCTAATTGGGTTAAAAATACTGGCTTTCTTTAAACATATAGCTGTCAACTTTGAAAATGAGACTGGCTGCAGCCATTTTCCCCCTCATTTTAAGTTGCCACATGGAATGGAGGAAGCGAGCCTTGTCCAGGTGTTTCGCTAGTCAAAACAATCCAATGTCCCACGGGAATCAAGGTCATCTATTGCTCCCGCAATTGGGGATTGGGCGTAGTATAAGAAAGCCCGCCAAACTATTCTATTGGGAAATGTAGTCGATTGCACAGTACTGGGGTGGGAAGTTTAACTTTATAATAATGTAACTTTTTGGAGGGAACTTTAATCTTGTTTTCACTTTTGACCCTGAAGATACTTTGTAACAATAAACATGTTTTTGATGAATTTGTACGCCTTAGAGTTCTGCTTTATTCGTCTCTATCGCAACCATGACAGTAGCAAGGTATTTAAGCTTTTTTCTTCATATACTATATGAAGTTTGGTTTACTACGTACAAGTTTGGTTTACAAGTGAAAATGTCTCCCAAATGTTTATATGTACACTCCAGTCTGGTGTAAAATTGCATTAACCCAGCTGAAAGGGACTTGATTGATCCGTGTACCATATGAGCAATTTTTTTCTAAAAAAAGGACTTAAATTGCTTGATTTAAATTATTCACTGTTCAGTTTGACAGATTAATCAGTACTATATTTTTTATTTCTCAAGGTTTTAAATGTCACTTTAGTGCTCCATTTCATTTTGTTGTGCCAAGTTGATCAGAAAGGTCAATCGTACTTAATAATATTAATAATAATAATAATAAGTTGGAAGGGACCTTGGAGGTCATCTAGTCCAACCCCCTGCTGAGGCAGGAAACCCTATACCATTTCAGACAAATGGCTTTCCAGTCTCTTCTTAAAAACTTCCAGTGTTGGAGCATTCACCACTTCTGGAGGCCGGTTGTTCTACTGGTTAATTGCTGTAACTGTCAGGAAATTTCTCCTTAGTTCTAGGTTGCTTCTCTCCTTGACTAGTTTCCATCCGTTGCTTCTTGTCCTGCTTTCAGATGCTTTGGAGAATAGCTTGACTCCCTCTTCTTTGTGGCAGCCCCTGAGATATTGGAACACTGCTATCATGTCACCCCTCACCCTTCTCTTCATTAAACTACACATACCCAATTCCAGCAACCGTTCCCTATATGTTTTAGCCTCCAGTCCCCCAATCATCTTTGTTGCTCTTCTCTGTACTCTTTCTAGAGTCTCGACATCTTTTTTACATCGTGGTGACCAAAACTGGATGCAGTATTCCAGGTGTGGCCTTACCAAGGCATTGTAAAGTGGTATTAGTACTTCACGTGATCTTGATTCTATTCCTCTGTTAATGCAGCCTAGCACTGTGTTGGCTTTTTTGGCAGCTGCAGCACACTGCTGGCTCATATTGAAGTGATTGTCCACTAGGACTCCGAGATCCCTCTCACAGTTACTACTATCGAGCAAGGTACCACCTATACTATACCTGTTCATTTGATTTTTCCTGCCTAAATGCAGAACCTTACTTTTTTGATAATTGAATTTCATTTTGTTAGATAGTGCCCAGTGTTCGAGTCTGTCCAGATCCTCCTGTATCTTAAGCCTATCTTCTGGAGTATTGGCTATTCCTGCCAGCTTGGTGTCGTCTGCAAATTTGATGAGTTCCCCATCTATCCCCTTGTCCAAATCGTTGATGAAGATGTTGAAGAGCACTGCGCCCAGAACAGAGCCCTGGGGCACCCCACTACACACTTCCTTCCATGTAGATGCAGTTCCATTTCAAACAATCCCTGTAAAACTGGGAACGGTTTTCTTTGATGATCTAAATGCAACAGTATTGACATTTATCTGGCAAGGGAAGAAAGAATAAATTAAAGTGAAAATGTTACAAGAAGCTAAAAATAGTGGAGGATTTGGACTCCGGGACTGGAGACTATATTATCAAGCAGCCATTTTACCATGGCTTAAAGAATGGATTATGCTGAGAAATAAAAGACTATTGTACCTAGAGGGGCATGACCTACAAATTGATTGGCATGCCTTTCTATGGTATGAGAAAAGTAAAATACCTTCAAAATCACTTTATAAGGAATGTACTTCTTTTAGAATGGGAAACAATAAAGCAGAAAATATATTATCTAGACCCGTACCAATCGGGCTTCAGGCTCGGGTACAACACAGAGACGCCATTGGTCGCGCTGGTGAATGATCTCTGGTGGGCTCGGGACAGGGGATGTTCCTCTGTCCTAGTCTTGTTAGATCTCTCAGCGGTTTTTTTTTTTTTTTATTGAAAAGTTTTTCAATACATTTTAATTATTACATCCCATCCCCCAACCCTCCCCAACCCTATCCCACCCTCTCACCCTCCCCTTCCCCCCTCCCCCCCCCCGGACTTCCCAGAGCTAGATACAAGGTATAAAAATAAAATAACCAATCATAAACTCTCATATGCTAACAACAATAAACTATTAAATCTCTCGCACTTTAGCTCTTATAAATTGACTACAAGCAATATACTTATTCAAATGCTAGATGAAACTTTTTAGTCCCATATTTATTCTGGATGTAATCAATCCATTTCTTCCACTCCACAATATATCGTTGTTGAGAATGATCTTTCAAATATGCTGAGATCTTTGCCATTTCCGCCAGGTTGGAAACTTTTAAAGTCCATTCCTCTATAGTCGGCAGTTCTTCCTTCTTCCAATATTGCCCTATTAAGAGTCTCGCTGCCGTAATTAAATTCAACATCAAATTAATGTCCAACACAATAGTATCAGTAATAATGCCCAGTAAAAACAATTGCGGACAAAACTTTATCCTTTTCTTGAATATCTTCTGCATATTCCACCAAATTTTAATCCAAAATGGTTTGATCTTTTTGCAAGTCCACCATATATGAAAATACGTTGCATCTTCACCACCACATCTCCAACATTTGGGCTGGTAATTCGGATACATACTTGCTAACTTTCTAGGATCTAAATGCCATCTATAAAACATTTTATAAAAGTTCTCTCTTAGATTTTGAGCTTGTGTAAATTTCACATTTCTCACCCAAATCTTTTCCCAAGTGTCCATTGTGATAACTTCCTGAATATTCTGTGCCCATTTTATCATACAATCCTTAACAATTTCTGTTTCTGAGTCAATCTCTATCAATGCAAGATATATCCGTTTAATATGCGCTGGTCCCTGATTTCTAATTTGTTTTACCAAATTTTCATCATCCATCAAAAAACCAATCTTCTGATCTTCTTTCCACCTGGCCTGTAATTGTCCATATTGAAACCAAGTTTGTACAATCTTTTTTTCTCGTAAAAGATTATATGACTTCAAACACCACACATTCCTCTCCAAGCTCAAAATTTCCTTATATGTAGTCACATCATGTTTAAATCCAACATTTATATTCTCTATTGCGTGTTTGGGTATTGCCCATAACGGTATCTTATAATTTAACTTTTGTCTGTGTTTTTTCCAAACTCGCAACAAAGCATACCTCAAAATATGCATTTTGAACACATTATCTACCTTTTTGTCATACAGTAAATATGCATGCCAACCAAATAACAAATCATACCCTTCAAGATTTAACAGTCTCCCCTGTGTCAGATTGATCCAATCACTTATAGCTGATAATGCAGCAGCTTCATAATATAATTTAAAATTGGGCATTCTTAGACCACCTCTTTCGCGTGTATCCTGCATGATTTTAAATTTGACCCGTGGCCTTTTCCCTGCCCAAACAAATTTGTTAATACCCTTCTGCCATTCCTCCAAATTTGAATCCTTTTTGAGAATGGGTATCATTTGAAACAAAAATAAAAATTTTGGCAAAACATTCATCTTTACTGCTGCAATTCTTCCCAATAATGATAGTTGTAATTTTTTCCAACTATCCAATTCTTTTTGCACTTTATTCCATAACTTTTCATAATTATTTTTATATAATTTAACATTTGAGGGTGCTAGATATACCCCCAAATATTTAACCCTTTCAACAATTTCAAATCCAGTTAAGCTTTCTAAAGAAACCTTTTGTAATGCTGTCATGTTTTTAGATAAAATTTTAGTTTTTTGTATGTTAATCTTAAATCCAGAAACTTTCCCATATTGCGATATTAACTCCATCAATTCCATAACAGAATTTTCTGGATGTGTCAAAGTAATAACCAGATCATCCGCAAACGCCCTCAATTTATAGTCCTGATCTCTTATTTGAATTCCCTTAATTGTTTCCGAATTCCGTATTTTAATCAATAATATCTCCAACGTTAAAACAAATAACAAAGGTGATAACGGGCAACCCTGCCTTGTGCCCTTTTCAATATTACACATTTCAGTCAAACTATTATTAACAATTATTCGAGCTGTTTGCTTCTGATATATTGCCCTAATTGGTTGTAAAAATTCATCCCCAAAATTCATTTTATCTAATACTTTTAACAAAAATTTCCAATCCAATTGATCAAAGGCTTTTTCAGCATCCAAAAAAAATCAATGCTGCAGAGATCTGGTTATTCCTTTCCAAAAATTCCAACAAGTCAACTATATGTCTCACATTATTTTTCATTTGTCTACCACTTATAAACCCAGTTTGATCATCATGGATTACCTGTTGCAATACCCTCATCAGTCTACTAGCTAAAACCTTAGCAAATATCTTGTAGTCCGTATTCAAAAGTGAAATTGGCCTATAGTTTTTTGCTTGAGTAGCGTCCTGATCTTCTTTAGGAATTAAAGAAATAAAAGCAGTTTTCCAAGACGGAGGCACTCCTCCCCCTTTTTGAATTGTCTGAAACAGTTCCTTTAATGGCTTTATCATCTCAAACTGTAGATTTTTATAATACACAGCAGTCAAACCATCAGTTCCTGGTGCTTTACCTACTTTTAACTGTTTAATTGCCAAGTATATTTCTTCCTCAGTTATCAACTGATTCATTTCTTCTTTTTGGTCTTGCGTAAGAACCGGGATGCTAAAATCTTTCAAATATAAATCAATGTCCGTTTCATTAATCTTATCACTAGCATATAATTTAGAAAAAAAATCAACAAAGGTTTCCTTAATAAGATTCTGTTGATACACAATCTTTCCCTTATGTTCTATTTTATCTATATTAGAAACCCTTTGCTTCTTTCTTAACATATAAGCTAACCATCTGCCTGGTTTATTGGCATTGCAAAAAGTATTACGCCTTGCAAACCGTAGATTAGTTGCCACCTGATCAGCCATTAACTTATCAAATTGTCCTCTTAACAGCTTAATAGTCTCTTTAATCTTCACATCCGATGGATTCAAAATTAAAGCCTTTTCTTTTTCCTTAATCTCTGTCTCCAATTCTTTCCTCCTAAATTCCAAGTTACGTCTATATTTATTATTAAGATATATCAACACACCTCTCATATACGCCTTACTAGCATCCCATACCATTTCCATAGAAGTACCCTTATGCATATTCGTTTCAAAAAAAACCTTCATCTGTTTCTTACACTCTTCCACGTTTTTCTGATTTCTGAACAAATTCTCATTTAAACGCCAGGAACGTCGTTCTCTACTGTCTTTTCCAATCTCTAGCCAAACTGGGCTGTGATCAGACATAGTCTTTGAACAAATCTTTATCCTCTTAGTTCTAAAAAAAAGGTCATTAGACAATAGTATAAAATCAATCCTGGAAAAAGATTGGTGTCTATCAGAAAAGAAAGTATAGTCTCTTTCTTGTAAGTTCCTTTCCCTCCAAACATCACGTAATTCCATATCGTCCATCATTTCAAAAAAAGATTTAGGCAATTTCGCATGACTTGGGGTACTTCTGTAAGATCCACTCTTATCCATTTGTACATTCAAAACACCATTCCAATCTCCCATAAAAATAAAAGATTTGTAATCCAATTGGGTAATCCTGCTGTGTAACAAACTATAAAAGTCAGCTTGCTGTTGATTGGGCGCGTATAATCCAACCAAAAGAGTTCTATTACCTTCTAGTAACAAGTCCACAATAACATATCTTCCTTGTTGATCAGCTTCAATTAACTCTGCTGTAATTGTATTCTTGACATAAATAACCACTCCATTTTTCTTGTTAACTGCAGAGGCAATAAATTGTGTACCTAGTCTTGAATTTGATAAATACTTTTGGTCCATAACTCTAATATGTGTTTCTTGTAAGCAAATAACGTCAGTCTTAAATTGGTTTAAATATTGAAAAATTTTCTTTCTCTTTTGTGGTGAGTTTAAACCATTAACATTCCAAGTTAAAAACTTAGTCACCATTTCTGGCAACCCGAAGCTTTTGAAGCGCATCTTCCAGAATCCCTTTTACATTTTTAGGTCGCGCTCCTCCCACAGCTTGGCTATAGCTACATTTTGAAGGTTCCACAACATTCTGCTGGGCTTGGTCTTGGTCACGTCTGGCTCGTCTCGAAGCAGCTCGGGTGACCCTCTGGTCCTTTGCTTCTTCTACTGTTGAAATTTGAATCACTCCTGGTGCTGTCTCATCTATCTGTATTCCTTCAGCATCATAAGACTTTCCCTCCTTTATTGATTCCAGAAGTGGTATAGGAATTGCTTTTAAAACATTGCTATAAAAATCACGTGCCTGCAGGACCGTAGCGAGACGGTATCTTGTATCTTCAAACATTACCACCATACCCACTGGAATCTCCCATCTGAACCTGACATCGCGTCTCTTAAGCTCATGTGCTAGAAATGCAAATTCCTTTCGTTTCCTTAGGATTTTTGGAGGGATCTCTTTTAAAACCAAAACTTCTTGGTCAGCAATCACAAGCTTTGTATTGTAAGAAACTTGAATAACTTCATTCCTGATTGCTCTCTTTGTAAAGTAAACAACCACATCTCTAGGTAATTTCCTTTGTCTCGCAATCCAGGAGTTAACACGGAAAATTTTGTCTATATCTTCTGCAATTTCTTCAGCTGGCCTTCCCAGCACGTCTTCGAGAGCAACAGAAACTAATTTTTTCAAATCTTCCTTTAAATTCTCCTTAAGACCCCTTATCCTCACAGCAAACTCCATTTCATGATATTGTACCAATGTCAAGTCATAATCAATTTTATCCACCACATTCTCAGTCTCTAGTATCTTTGCATCCAGTTTAGTATTATTTTGAGTGAGATCCTCCACTCTTTCGTCAAGGCGTTCAATACATATCGCCATGCCTTGAAATGCAAGCAAGATGTCCTCCCTCATTACTGTAAATTTTTCTGTCAGCTTCTCATCCATCTTCTCATCTATCATCTCAGCCAAATGCTGTGAATGTTTTTCCAAAGCATCTTCCAAAACTTTAACTGTTAAGACAGGCGAAGGTAGAGGTGCAGGAGGTGCTAACACTTGCGCTGAAGAATGCGGCAGGGGGGAAGCCCCCGCAGTTTTAGGAAGTTTAGAAGAAGATTTAGCCGCCATTTTTTCCCCCTTTTGCAACTACGCACTTTCACTTTCTAAGTCTTCAATGTAGATTGAGCCAAAGTTCAAAAGTTCACTTACTCCTTATTCTCTTGCATCGCTCTGCCTGCTTCCATTAACTTCCAAAGTCCATTCTTGTAGGCAGGGATGGTTGCGTTCGCCTTGTTCTGCTCCAGGAAAAACGGAGCAGACGCGCTGCGCGGCCCGGAGAAATCCAAGCTTCGGGGGGGCTCAATCTTCCAGCCGCCAGAGCTTTAAGCCCTGACGGCCCCAGAGAGCCCTTCCCCTACTTGGAAACTCACCCCCTCCTCTTCTCCCGAGGAGGGGGCTTTCGAACCGCCGAAACAGCTGATCGGCGCTGTTTTCGGCGGTTCTACAAAGCCGCGAAGCTGACAAGCTAAAAGCAGCTGTCGGCGGCGGCGCCTTGCCACCCGGAAGTCTCTCAGCGGTTTTTGATACCATCGACCATGGTATCCTACTGCGGCGTCTCAGGGGGTTGGGAGTGAGGGGCACTGTTTTACAGTGGTTCTTCTCCTACCTCCTGGGCCGCTCGCAGTCGGTGTTGACAGGAGGGCAGAGATCCGCCCCGAGGCCTCTCGTTTGTGGAGTTCCTCAGGGGTCGGTTCTCTCTCCCCTCTTGTTCAACATCTATATGAAGCCGCTGGGTGAGCTCATTCGTGGTTTCGGGGTGGGGTATCATCAGTATGCTGATAATACCCAACTTTTTCTTTCCACCCCGAACCAATCCAGTGATGCCCTCGACGTGATGTCCTGTTGCCTGGAGGCGGTCTGGGTTTGGATGGGGAGAAACAGGCTTCGACTCAGTCCCGCCAAGACTGAGTGGCTGTGCATACCGGCATCTTGGGAGAACCAGTTTTGTCCATCGTTAACTATGGGGGATGAAGTGTTACCCCCCCCCCCGTTGATAGGGCTCACAACTTGGGCGTTCTCCTGGATTCACGGCTCAGTTTGGAAGATCATATAGGAGCCGTGACCAGGGGGGCTTTTGCCGAGGTTTGCCTGGTGTGCCAGTTGCGCCCCTATCTGGACCGAGATGCCCTACGCATAGTCACTCATGCGCTCGTGACCTTCCGGTTAGACTACTGCAACACTCTCTACATGGGGCTGCCCTTGAGGACCACTCGGAGGCTTCAGCTGGTGCAGAATGCGGCCACGCAAGTTGTGATGGGAGTCTCCCGATACTCCCGTGTAACACCTCTTCTCCGTGAGCTGCATTGGCTTCCAGTTGTCCTCCGGGTGAGATTCAAGGTGCTGTTGATGACCTATAAAGCCCTAAATGGCTTGGGTCCGGACTATCTAAGGGAACACCTGCTGCCAGCATCAATTCCCATTGTCCTGTGCGCTCCCATAGGGAGGGCCTACTTAGGGTGCTGCCGGTCAGGGAATGCCGGCGGGTGATCCCCAGAGGGAGGGCATTCTCTGTGGGTGCACCTGCCCTTTGGAATGATTTACCTGTGGAACTCTGGACTGCCCCCGACCTGCGCTTGTTTCGCCGGGACCTGAAAACCTGGCTTTTCGATCTATCTGGCCTGGACTGAGGGGGTTTTTAGTTTTAAGTTTTAACATTGTTTTATTGTTGGGCTATTATTAATTTAATTCTTTTTAATTCTATTTTTATCTTAATTTTATATTGTCTTTTAAATACTGCCCTGTAAAGTGCCCTGAGTCCTTTGGGAATAGGGCAGTATAGAAAACTAATTAATTAAATAAAAAAAAATATTAAACTACCTGAGTGGCTTTCAACAATGGAAGCTTTTGCTTTCCAAAATTTAATTAACTATGACAAAGTTGTTACCTACAAAGATATTTTAGATAAGGAAGGAAAATTGAAAGATAGACAAGACCTACAAAGACAAGGTATTGACTTAGCATGGTGGCCATATTTACAAATTCAAACAAGATATAGAAAAATGCAAAGACAATGGGATTTTATAAAGGATAGAATTTGATCAAATATTATTAAAAACACACGAAAACCTGATTAAGAAACTTTACAGATTTCTAATAAAGATGGAAGAAGAACAAGTAAAAGATACAATGATAACATGGGCAAAAATTTTTGGATATTCTATAGATTTGGAAGACTGGCAAAAATTATGGGACAGAAATATTAAATTGACTAAAGCAGTTTCATATAAAAAAATTTGTGTAAAATATTTTATAGATGGCATATGATACCAATAAGATTAGCTAAAATGTTTAAAAATACTTCAAATAATTGCTGGAAATGTAAACAAAGGCCAGGTTTCTATTACCATATCTGGTGGGTATGCCTTAAAGTGAAAAAGTTCTGGCTTAAGATACATACTTGGTTGGAAAAGATGACTAAAATACAGGCTGAATTTAAACCAGAACTGTGTTTGTTAGGATTATTAGGAGCTAAGTATGAGAAGGAGAATGAGTATCTAATATTGCATGTATTGACAGCAGCAAGAATAGCATTTGCCTAATAGTAGAAAAATGAAAACCTATCAACTGAGAAGATTGTAATCAAGAAAATTCTAGAATGTACAGAAATGGACAGATTAATTTTACAGAATAAAGAGAAAGAGGATTCTATTTATTTTAAAACATGGGATAAATTTTACCAATGGTTAGGAAAATGACTAGGAGAAATGAATGTGATATGTAATTTGAATATTTATTAGTAAGGAGAATGAAATGTACTAATTGATACTGTATGATTATTGTTTAGCATATATATTATAGCTATTTACAGTTATATTAATTAGTCTTAACTGAACATATGTACCCAGACAATAGTCTGTTTGCTAAAGCTTGAAAATGTTATTGGGGGCCAACCCCAACGTTGTTCCCAACCCCATTCCTACCCTAATCCTGATCCTAACCCCATCCCAAATCCTGATCCTTACCCTGGTTATATCTCTTCCTAACCCAATAAAATTTAATAAAAATTCTTATAAAAAATAATAATTAACCAGTAGAACAACCCGCCTCCAGAAGCGGTGAATGCGCCAACACTGGAAGTTAAGAAGAGACTGGACAGTCATTTGTCTGAAATGGTATAGGGTTTCCTGCCTGAGCACAGGGTTGGGCTAGATGACCTCCAGGTTCCCTTCCAACTTTATTATTGTTATTTTGAAGGGATTTTAGGGGCGAATGGAGGCCAAGGCCTCGAAGGGGATCACGTCCCAGGATGTGGGGATCCTCCCAATCATTCTGCCTCAGCCATGGGGTGACCCTGAGGAAATCACTGGGGGCGGGGAAGGTTTCCCATCAGAGAAACTGTTGAATTGAGAGGGGGCAATTGTGGTTCTTCTCCTTTAGGGTTAGGGTTTTTTATCCAGCCTGCCTAAATCAGGGACATGATGGCCCCAAGAGGTTTGAGGGTGCTAGAAAGGGGCACTTGAGGTGGGCTGGAGGAGGCCCCTGAGAGAAAAGAGAGGGAGGCCTAATTCGGAGTCAGACTGAGAGAAAAGAGTCAGGTGCATCCTTGGGAGCCCCAAAGACCACCAATGGCAGTGCTTCCCTAGCGTGGCCTCTTTCCCCTCCCTCCCTAGCAGAGGTTCCTCCCACCTCTCCAAGGACCCCCTCTTCCTGCATCACTGGGAGGGGGGTGGTCAGAGGGGGAGGGGAGGTGTCTTGCAACCTCCCGCCCTTGCTTCACCCTTCAGCCTTTTCCCCAACCTCTCCCCGGAGGGGGATCCCAGTCCCTTCCCCCCCCCGACCCTAAGCATCAATGGGGCTGCCCCCCAAGTGTGGCCCTGCTTCTTTATGGGTTGGGGGGGGGCTGCCTGAATCGGAGACACTTCAACGCCTTTGGACAGTATGGGCCCTCCTCCAAGGGGCTGGAAAAGGATTCTGGAGGGGCCCCCCGAGGGAGGCCTCATCGAGACTCCGACGGACAAAAAGAAGTCGAGGCCATCTCTGAGGAGCCCCGAAGAAACCCGATGGCGGCTCTTCCCTCAGAGCCGCGTCTCTTTCTCTCAACGGCTTTTCCCGCCTCGCCGCCTGAGGGAATCGCACTGGGAGGATGGATGGGGCGTGGCCAGAAGAGAGACGCGGGAGTGGAGAAGCTTTGCAAGGTCCCGCCTCCCTTGCCCTGCAGCCTTTCCTCCAATGCCTCTCATGGGATTCCCAGCGCCCCTTTTTCCCCTTCCAGGGATGCTCACCAGTTGACCCACCAGCAGCAACAGGGGGACCCAGCAGAGCCCATGGAAGATTTCCGTAAACTCCCTCCCAAGAGAAGTAGGGGAGAAGTGGAATTGGGAGGGGGGGGGGGTGGATATTGTATAGTGGGTTTTGGACCGCGTGGACTGCATGGAAAGGCAGATGAGTGTAACATATCAGCTCTTTATGGTGGTCAGACAGAACTGGAGCAAAGGGCCGCCTGATCCCTTATATACCTGGCCAGGTACACCTCAGGCCAATCCCTTTAACTGAATTTCCCGCTGTCCGCGAGCCAGCCAATCCTATCGCACTATAGCGCCACCTGGTGGTGTCAGTGGTCACTGCTAATATGGTTACCCAACTACATACATCTATATACATAACGGTCGCGATGGGTCAGACACGACTTCGCAACTAGCAACAACAACAACATAACAGTGGGGGTCTTGACAGGGACTCAGTTCCTCAGTTTCTGCTCCAAAGGACTTTCTGGGTTTTTTTTTTCCCCCTTTGAAGACATTTTGCTTCTCATACAAGAAGCTTCTTCAGCTCTGACTGGATGGTGGGGAGTAGTCAGACCTTGGATTACTCCACAGGGTGATGGGGTGATTCTGATTTTTATATTATTGCTATCTTCTAGTCAGTGGCTATCCTTTTCCCCTCCGCATTTTTCTCATGCTCCTTAATTACATAATTATTACAAATGACACAACTACTGAAGCTGGGTTGATCCATGACTGAGTCTGCATTCTCATTTCTTAGGGGAATATTGATGTATCTCCTGAGATTTATATATGGATAGGTAAAAAATAATCTGGGTCAAATCTGTCACTTCAGGCAAGCGTTTATGGGATGTTTGGAGGATGGAAACAGGGATGGCCCCTCCTGGCTTCTTCATCTGGTCTGGAAGATGAAGTAGGAGAAAACGAAAAGGATGTGGTCTACAACAGAGGCAAACATCACCAGGCATCAAGCTCTCAAAATATAACAAAAGCAGCATAAAATGTCAAGTTCTGACAGAAGTTGTGTGTGTGTGAGAGAGAGGTGGGGGGGGGAGGGAGGGAAAGAGAAAAGGAGAGAGCGAGGGAGAGAGAGAAAGAGAGCACAAGTGGGACAGAGAGGCAGAGAGAGAGACAGACAGGAGGGAGGGAAGGAGAAAGAGAAAACAAAGGGAGAGGGAGAGACCAAGAGAGAAAGCGAGTGGGAAAGAGAGGCCAAGAGAGAGAGAGCAAGTGGGAGAGTGAATGGGAGAGAGGCCAAGACAGACAGACGGAGGGAGGGAGGGAGCGAAAGGGAAAGAGAGGCGGAGAGGGAGGGAAAGAGAGGGAGAGGAAGAGCGCGCGGGAGGGACGGTGGGGGGAGATAATCGTTCGGCTCCCAAAAGTACGGAATCCGTACACTCTCCGGGAGGCTTTCTGCAAGGGAGGCCTGTCATCTCTCCACGGCATTTACCGGTTGCTAAAGGGCAGAGCTCGTCCTCCAGGGCAGATCCGGTGCCGAACACAGGATTGGACTGGATAGCTTCCAAGGATGATCCCACGACTGTGATTTTACTTCCGTTTCCAGCAGGAGGCGCTCTCTGAGCTGCAGACTGACTGTATACCACTGCGCATGCTTGACTCCTGTGTGTTCGGGAGACTGCAGCCTGTGAGTTCCTCTCCGGGAATCTGGGGGGTGGGGGTGGAGGGGGACGGGCAAGAAGGGCTCCCGCGACTCAGATCATACTCAGATCCTCTCCAGGGGAGGAGAAACTGTCTCCGAATCCTGAGGCACCCCATAGCTGCTCTGGGCTGTGCATACAGGAGATCTAACAACGGGGGAGGGGAAGAAAGTTGAGAGGGATGGTGGTGGTAGGGGAGAGGAAGCCTAAAGGGACCACCTGCTCACTTCTCCTTCAGGTTCAGCTTCCAAGACAGGAAGGACCTTCGGAGAGCCAGCAGAGACCAGTTGCCCGATGGTGCCAGCGGCTGAAAGCTTCCTGGCAAGTGTGGGAGAGGAGAAGAACCAGGAATAGAATGAAAGGGACCTTGGAGGTCTTCTAGTCCGGCCCCCTGCTCCAGAAGTGCCCCAGGTCAGAGATACTTCTTTTGGGAAATGTGAAGGGATCCTTGTGTGCTTGAATTCGTAAATGCCTTCCTGAGAGAGTTTTGGGTAGTTGATAATGCAAGTAGATAATTTAGAGAACCTCGTTAAAGAAATTGTCCTTGCATTCTTCCAAAGAGTATCTCCTTTGGGCCAATTCTCCCATTGGCCTCATCCATCCCCACCGATGGTCACAAGGGTTTGGCCACTTTGTGGAAAGAACATAAAATCCAGATCCTCTCATGTCCCGTCCTCCTTTGCTTCTATTTCAGGTTGTGAGGTCCTTCCAGGAATGGGGACTAATTGGGTGGATCCCACAAATCTTTCTCGTGATCTGTCTTTCAGAGGGATCCCCAAGGATAAAAGCCAATCTCAGGAAACCTCACTGTGAGGGAAGACCATTGTGCTAGATTGGGGAGATTTTCTGGAAGGATTCTTAATAATAATAATAATAATAAAGTTGGAAGGGACCTTGGAGGTCATCTAGTCCAACCCCCTGCTCAGGCAGGAAACCTTATACCATTTCAGACAAATGGCTGTCCAGTCTCTTCTTAAAAGCTTCCAGTGTTGGAGCATTCACCACCTCTGGAGGCAGGTTGTTCCACTGGTTAATTGTTCTAACTGTCAGGAAGTTTCTCCTTAGTTCTAGGTTGCTTCTCTCCTTGACTAGTTTCCATCCGTTGCTTCTTGTCCTGCTTTCAGGTGCTTTGGAGAATAGCTTGACTCCCTCTTCTTTGTGGCAGCCCCTGAGATATTGGAACACTGCTATCATGTCACCCCTCACTCTTCTCTTCGTTAAACTACACATACCCAATTCCAGCAACCGTTCCCTATATGTTTTGGCCTCCAGCCCCCTAATCATCTTTGTTGCTCTTCTCTGTACCCTTTCTAGAGTCTCAACATCTTTTTTACATCGTGGTGACCAAAACTGGATGCAGTATTCCAGATGTGGCCTTACCAAAGTATTGTAAAGTGGTATTAGTACTTCACGTGATCTTGATTCTATCCCTCTGTTAATGCAGCCTAGCACTGTGTTGGCTTTTTTGGCAGCTGCAGCACACTGCTGGCTCATATTGAAGTGATTGTCTACTAAGACTCCGAGATCCCTCTCACAGTTACTGCTATTGAGCAAGGTACCACCTATACTATACCTGTGCATTTGATTTTTCCTCCCTAAATGTAGAACCTTACTTTTTTCACCATTGAATTTCATTTTGTTAGATAGTGCCCAGTTTTCGAGTCTGTCCAGATCCTTCTGTATCTTAAGCCTATCTTCTGGAGTATTGGCTATTCCTGCCAGCTTGGTGTCATCTGCAAATTTGATGAGTTCCCCATCTATCTCCTCATCCAAATCATTAATGAAGATATTGAAGAGCACTGGGCCCAGAACAGAGCCCTGGGGCACCCCACTACATACTTCCTTCCATGTAGATGCGGTTCCATTGAGGACCACACGCTGAGTACGGCCTGTCAGCCAGCTACGAATCCATCTGGTGGTAATGCTATCTAACCCACATTTTTCTATCTTGTCAAGTAGTAGGTTGTGATCTACCTTATCAAATGCCTTACTGAAGTCCAAGTAAATTATATCTACAGCATTCCTCTGGTCCACTAGTTTTGTCACTTGGTCAAAGAATGTAATAAGATTCGTCTGGCACGATCTGTTTTTGACAAACCCGTGTTGACTTTTAGTGATGACTTTGTTTGCATCAAGATGTTCGCTGATTTGTTGTTTGATTATCTTTTCCAGAATCTTCCCAGGTATTGTTATCCTTAATTCTCTGTGTCTTCTCCTGTCTTGGTCATTGGATTTAGTAGAAGGTGACTAAATGAGAAAGCAATAATTCTCTCTTCAAGCTACAAGACTTAAGGCACAAAGGAATTCCTCCAAGATGAGAATTTCTCTTTTTTCTCAATGATGCCGAAGACAGCAACCTGTTTTTTGGCCTTAAGAGATAAATTCGACTCAATTTATTTATTTATTAATTTTATTTATTTTATTGGATTTATATACTGCCCTTTTCCCGAAGGACTCAGGGCGGTGTACAGGGCAGTTAAAACACAATATACAAGGTTAAAAATATATTAAATTAAATTAGCCCCAACAAGTAAATCACATTCTAAAAATTTAAAATCCTAAACCCTCAGTCCAGGCCGGCAAGCTCAAATAACCAAGTTTTCAGGCTGCGGTGAAAGGAGCGAAGGTCGGGAGCCATCCGGAGCTCAACAGGAAGCTGGTTCCAGAGAACAGGCGCACCCACAGAGAATGCTCTCCCCCTGGGGGCAGCCAGTCGGCATTCCCTGGCTGACAGCACCCCGAGGAGGCCCTCTCTGTGTTCCTGTAAATAATCTGGACCCATGCCATTTAGGGCTTTATAGGTCATCACCAGCACCTTGAATCTCACCCAGAGGGCAACTGGAAGCTAATGCAGCCCGCGGAGCAGAGGTGTTATATGGGAGTGTTGGGAGACCCCCATCACAACTTGTGCGGCCGCATTCTGCATCAGTTGGAGCCTCTGAGTGGTCCTCAAGGGCAGCCCCACGTAGAGAGCATTGCAGTAGTTTATCCAAGAGGTCACGAGTGCATGAGTGACTGTGCGTAGGGCATCTCGGTCCAAATAGGGCCGCAACTGGCGCACCAGGCGAACCTGAGCAGAAGCCCCCCTGGTCACAGCTCCTATATGATCTTCTAAACTGAGCTGTGAATCAAGGAGGACGCCCAAGTTGCGAGCCCTATCTACGGGGGGGGGGGGGACACCTCACACCACACTCCCCATCGTTAAAGATGGAATAAACTGGGTAACCCGAGATGCCGGTATGTACAGTCACTCGGTCTTGTCGGGATTAAGAAAAAGCCTGTTCCTCCCCATCCAGACCCTCACCGCCTCCAGGCAACGGGACATCACGGCGAGGGCATCACTGGGTTGATTTGGGGTGGAAATAAAAAGTTGGGTATCATCAGCATTCTGATGATACCCCACCCCAAAACCACGAATGATCTCACCCAGCGGCTTCATATAGATGTTGAACAGGAGGGGCGAGAGGACTGACCCCTGGGGAACTCCACAAACGAGAGGCCTCGAGGCTGACCTCTGCCCCCCTGCCAACATCGACTGCGAACGACCCAGGAGGTAGGAGAACTACTGTAAAACAGTGCCACCCACTCCCAACCCTGAGGCGCCGCAGCAAGATACCATGGTTGATGGTATCAAAAGCTGCTGAGAGATCTAATAGGACTAGGACAGAGGAACAACCCCTGTCCCGAGCCCGCCAGAGATCATTCACCAGCGCAACCAATGCCATCTCCGTGCTGTACCCGGGCCTAAAACCCGATTGGTAGGGGTCCAGATAATCCGCTTCCTCCAGGAACAGAGGGAGCTGATGTGCCACCACAGTCTCAACAACCTTCGCTAGAAAGCGAAGGTTGGAGACCGGACGATAGTTGTTCAAAATAGCTGGGTCCAGGGCAGGCTTCTTGAGGGGCCTCACCACCGCCTCCTTCAAGGTGGCAGGGAAGCTACCCTCCTTCAAAGAAGCAGTTATTACTGCCTGGAGCCAGCTTCGTGTCCCCTCCTGAGCTGCATATACCAGCTAGGAGGGGCACAGGTCCAATAAACACGTGGTGGAACTCAGCCTCCCCATGATCTTGTCCACCTCTTCCAGAGTTACAGGGTCGAATTCTTCCCAGATAACATTCCCAAGACCGCTTGTTTCCACCACCCCCGTCAGACTCCGCCCAGTCGGAGTCCAGACCGGCCCGAATCTGAGCGATTTTGTCCGCCAGATGTTGACTAAACTCCTCGGCACAACCCTGTAAGGGCTCCTCCCTCACCTCCTGATTAAGGAGGGAGCGAGTCACCCTAAACAGGGCAGCCGGGCGATTATCTGCGGATGCGATGAGGGCACAGATCCCTGTGGACACGATGATGGCACAGATCCCTGCTGGACCATTTCTAACACCAGCTGTCCTTGTAGGCATTTTCCTGGATTGCTAGAATTTCACAAATTGCTCTTCCATGATGGTTTCAAGGTGCAGGGAATGGGGGAGGGGGAGGGGGAGAATTTGCAGAGATTGAGTGCTTTGGTTGCCAAGCTTGTACTTCCATGTGTTGTTCTAAAAGGATAGGAGAACAATCCAATTGAGGTTTCTTCTTCTCCTTTTGTTCTTGGCTCCCATGATGGAGCCTATGAAAGGCCTCCGAAGGCAGAGTGTTGAGGAGGCCAATGGAGGTATCTTTTGCAGGTCAGGAAGAAATCTTCAGTTATGCCTTCAAGCTAGAAAAGATGAAGTTGAACAGTTTCCTATTTCCATCCTGTCTCTTTCCTTCCCAGTGGACAAAATGGAGTCACCGTTATTCACTGAATCATCTCTTTCTGTTGGTGGAGCTGAAAGAGCGGCTGGATTCCCAACTCAGGTAGGAAGGAAGAGATCAGCAGCTAATATGGGGGAGCAGTAGAGAACCTCTAGTTTCCTTTGGGGACTCAACATACGATACTGCTATTCTTGAGCAAAGCACAATAAGGAAATTAGAAATTTAAATTTATAGAAAATAGAAAATAAACTTCTTTATTGGCCAAGTGTGCTTGGACACACAAGGTTTTGTCTCCGGTGCATAAGTTCTCAGTGTACATACAAGTAATAGTGATAATCATGGTCATAAACAACATGAAAATACATTTATCGTAAATCATAACAAACAACACTTCATCATGAATCATAAGATGCAACACTTAGTGATAGTCATAGAATATTATCAAACTAGGCCCACCTCTCAACCTTTAAGTTTTGGAAATGTATGGAATTCCTTAGTGGTTATATTATCCTGGTTTTAAAAAATGCCACATTGCAGTTCATGTTGTCTATCCCTAGTAAAGCAGACAGGACACATGAATAGTTAGGCTAAATCTACTTTATTGTAAGTATAATCTTGTTTTTGGATCATTGGGGAAAGGGATGAAAACAGGAGGAGCAGAAACCATCTTTGTATGTCATCTGCATCTTGAAAGCCGGAAGTGCCTTCCTTGTATTTTCATGAATGTTCATGAATGGGAGCAAGGCTGGTCCTTCAAAGAACCACAAAGACCTTTTGGTCACCATGTCAGACAGAAATCCCACAGAATCCCTTGCAAACATCATGAAATGGTGGAGCCCTTGGTAGATTGTGTGTCTAAAGTACACTCTGCCACTTGATCAAGGCAGGTTTATGACACTGAAGGTCAGCAGTGTCAGTCATGGCTGCCAGCCGTAGGCTGTGAATTCTGCCCATTTTAGCAGGTAATGTGTTGAGTCCAGCTAGGGAAATGTCCAATGAGGAATTTTCACTTTCTGTTTTTAAAATTTGTGGATGAAAGGAGTCTCGCAAATTCTACCAAGTCTGCTCACAGGGATTCTTCCTTGTTCAGGGTCCTGTGTCCTTTGAGGAGGTGGCCGTCCATTTCAGTAGTGAAGAATGGTTGCTGCTGGATCCCAGCCAGAAAGCTCTGCATCGAGAAGTCATGTTGGAATTGTCTGCGATGGTGGCCTCTTTAGGTAAGGGTTCCTCTGGAGGAAAATTAAGTCAGAGCAAGGAGTCACTTTAGTCACAACTTATATCTATATGTATCTTGTTAAAAATGATTTCATGTCTTCTTTTGTCCTCTTAGTGAATTCCAGTCTGCCCTCATAGTCCTCTTAAGTAGCACAATTTCATTTAGAAGAAAGAGATCAGTGGGCTGATCAGTCATTCTGGCAAGGGTTGACATTTGGTCTTCTGGTCATCCTGGGCCCGTGTCATCACTGTAGAGCTATTGGGAAGATGGTGAGGGAGAGGATGCTTTTGCCTATTGCAGTTGTCCTAATAGGCAACAAATGTTGTCTTGCTTCATGTTGCAGTTACATGTGTTGTCTTATTGAATGTAACTTAGGTGCATCAAATGTAAGACAATATGTGTGCCACGTCCTGACGTCACGACCTGTTCTTGGTTTAAATTTTTAACTGCCAAGAATGAGGGTTAGGTCAGCAGCCATGCTAGTCTTTTAAGTTAATTAATATTTATGGTGTCATTTCCCCTGTTTCTTTCTCCGCAGATGTGTACTAATAGATATATCTAAGCATTGGGACAGCAAATTGTATGTTGCGGATTATTCTAATTCATTTTTCTTCCCCCTCAAGCACTAGATGCACAGAAGAAGGAAAATCACCAAGAGCCAAATTTAGTGCCATTGCAAATAATCAATACTGAAATAACTGAAGAGGCACCTACAAATAAACAGGAGAGCAGAAAATATGAAAAGAAGCACACTTGGAGAGAAAAATCTGTTCTTGAATGTGTGGAAATGGATCGGTTCATGAACCAACGTGACTCCAAAGTAAATACGGGGAAATATCAAAGGAAAAAAACATTCAAAGCAAACCCCAATTTTAGTAACCACTCCAAAACTGGAAAGTACTTTAGCAGTAATAAACTTACTCCCCATAAAATGACCCAGGCAAGGGATACGCCCTACAAAAGTGTGGACTGCGGAAAAGCCTTTGGGTGGAGAGGTAATCTAACTTCCCATAAAAGAACACAGTCAGGGGGAAAGCCCTATAAGTGCACAGTCTGTGGGAAAAGATTCAGTTCAAACAGTTCCTTTACTTCTCATAAAAGGATCCACACCAGAGAAAAACCCTATGAGTGCCTAGAGTGTGCAAAGAGCTTCAGGAACAGAGTGTGTCTCAAATACCACAAAAGAATCCATACAGGTGAAAAACCTTATAAACTTGTCAACTGTGGTAAAAGATTCAGTGTGAAAAGTTCCTTTAGTTCCTATATTGGAAAAAAACCCTTTAAATGCATATCTTGTGGGAAGAGCTTCAGCACTAGTAGTTACCTGATATCACATAGAAGGATCCATTCAGGGGGAAAACCCTATAAATGTGTAGACTGTGGGAAAACCTTCAGGATGAACACTTCTTTTACTAAGCATCAATTGATCCATGCGGAAGAGAAGCCATTTAAATGCATAGAGTGTGGGAAGTGCTTTAGGCAAAGTGGAGTCTTTGCTTCACATAAACGGATTCACACAGGAGAGAAACCCTATAAGTCTATTGAATGTGGAGAGTGCTACATAAAGAGTGATGAACTGATCTCCCACAAAGGGATCCATTCAGGTGGAAAAACTTATAAATACACGAAGTGTGGACAAGCCTTCAGGACATGCAGTTCCCTTGCTTACCATAAACGGACACATACTGGAGAAAAACCCTATGAATGCCTGGAGTGTGGAAAGAGCTTCAGTGGAAAAGGTTCTCTTACTTCCCATAAACGGTTACACACAGGAGAAACCCCCTATAAATGCATGGAATGTGAAAAGAGCTTCAAAACCAGCAGTCACCTGACCTACCATAAAAGAATCCATACGGGAGAGAAACCCTATATATGCCTGGAGTGTGGAAAGAGCTTCCCTATAAAGACTTCTCTTACTTCTCATGAAAGGATCCACACAGGAGAGAAACCATATAAGTGTACTGAGTGTGGGAAGAGCTTCAGCACAAGCAGTAAACTTAGTTTCCATAACAGGATCCATACAGGCGAAAAACCTTATACATGCACTGACTGTGGAAAGACTTTCGCTGACAGTGGCTATCTGACTTACCATAAAAGGACCCACACGGGAGAGAAACCGTATAAATGCCTCGAGTGTGGGAAGAGCTTTAGGCAAAGTGGTGCCCTTTCTTCCCATAAAAGGATCCATACAGGAGAGAAACCCTATAAATGCATAGAGTGCGGGAAGAGCTTTAGGCAAAGTGGTGGCCTTGCTTCCCATAAAAGGATTCATACAGGAGAGAAACCCTATAAGTGTATTGAATGTGGAGAGTGCTACAGAAATAGTGATCAACTGTCCTCCCACAAAAGGATCCATTCAGGTGAAAAACCTTATAAATGCACGGAGTGTGGAAAATCCTTCATGACATGGAGTTCCCTTGCTTACCATAAACTGACGCATACTGGAGATAAACCGTATAAATGCCTGGAGTGTGGAAAGAGCTTCAGTGTAAAGAGTTCTCTTACCTCTCATGAAAGGATCCACACCGGAGAGAAACCTTATAAATGTATTGAGTGTGGGAAGAGCTTCAGCCAAAACAGTCAACTTACTTCCCATCACAGGATCCATACAGGGGAAAAACCTTATAAATGCATAGACTGTGGAAAGAGCTTTACTAACAGTGGCTATATGGCTTACCATAAAAGGACCCACACCGGAGAGAAACCCTATAAATGCCTGGAATGTGGAAAGAGCTTCAGTGGACAGAGTGCCCTTGCTTCCCATAAACGGTTCCACACAGGAGAAGAACCCTATAAGTGCATGGAATGTGGAAAGAGCTTCAAAACCAGCAGTCACCTGACCTACCATAAAAGAATCCATACGGGAGAGAAACCCTATCTGTGTCTGGAGTGTGGGAAGAGCTTCAGCCAAAGAAGTCAACTCAGTTACCATAACAGGATCCACACAGGGGAAAAACCTTATAAATGCACA
>JAKJMR010019571.1:11643-34608 GCA_024449315.1 Daboia siamensis
AGAGAGGAGTTTCAGAAAGACCAGGCAAGGCTAAAAGAGGAATGAGAAGTGAATTTTTTGAGGGAGGCAAGTTCGAGAAGGGCTCGTGGCTGAAGCTTCATCCTCATTGCCTGGAGGTGTTTCAGACTGTACAGTAGCCCAGATGCCTCCTGGTGGTCTCCCATCCTCAGACTAACCAGGCTGAACCCTCTCAGCTTGGCGAGGCCATCTGAGGCTGGACAAGGTGCTGTCAGCTCTAGAGGGCTGATCTTCAAATATTAGTTAATTCTTGGTGTTACCAGATCAGCCCCATGCTCAGAGCTCCACCCCTTTCCCAACTGCAGCAGGCAGACATCCCACAGGGTGTGTGTCCTGAGATGGCCTGAACCCTTTCAGGGGATTGGGGGTGGGTGCTGGAGGGGTCAAAGTCCCCCCTGGCCCATCACCAGCCTCGGCAGGCCAGAGCCGGGTCCTTTCCCCCCCCCCCCCCCTGCAGCTGCAGGAGGCAGCAGAGTCCGAATATGCCCCCCAGTTGTGTTTCTGGACACAGCCAAAGTCGGGCCCAGGTCCAGGCAGCCTTGGGAAGAATGGGCGGGGGGGGGGGCTCCATCGCTGACCAAAGCAGAACTAACTAGACTCTTTTCATGTTTCCCTAGCACGATTTTGATTTTCTCCGAGTTTTTCCTCACACACACACACACATACACACAAAGACAAACAGATACACAGAGCAACTTTGTTTCTACAACCTCCAACAGCTGCCGAGGCGCTTGAGTTTCGCTTCCCCACGCGCTCAGCCTGAAGCGTTGGACTCCTCCGAAGCAGAACCGAGAAAGTGGCCACGATCCAGCGGGCAACTAGCCTGGATTCTTCCCCGGGGCAGCTCCGGGACTGTCCTGCTCTACCCTGTTGCTGAGTCTCCGGGTGGGGCGGCCCCCTCGATCCTCTGTCCCCCCCCCAGGAGGCTGAGGGGTCCCTTCCCGACTCCCGGGGAGACCCCGGACAGCTCAGGAAACAAACTGATGGAAGTTTGGACAAATGTCCAGAGGCTCCGATTCTCCTCATTCACACATTACGTGCAGACTCGGCTCTCGGGGTGGGGGAAGGCTGTGATGCCGGGAAAGAGGAGTCGGGGTGGGGTCAGGTCTCCCCAGAGAAAGTCTATCCACGAGCTGTTAAACGTTGACACCAACCTGATGGCACTAACCATCATTAGCCCCTCCGGTTAAAGGAGATCTCCAGCCTTTTCCCCACCAGTAAAAGCAATGAGGGAGATGATGATTTAACAACAGTTCATTTAATGGCTGTTCAGTGGCACCGAAAAAACTGACTCTTCAACTAATATTTCTTCTTTTAAATTTTTTTATTGTTTTTAATGTTTTTTTAAATAATTTCGTATATAACTGTGTTGAGCTTTGTGGATCCAAGCCAGTCACTTGTTGTGAGATGGGTGGTTATATCAATTGGATAGGGGCCAAAACGGGGCAGGACCCTCCAGTGGTGAAGGAGAGAAATGCACAAATGGCTGGGTGAGTATAGGGGGAGTCTCCGAGGTCCCCCAATGGCTCCCCACAAGTGCTTGAAGGGGACCACGCCTCCTGGCATCCTGGTCCTCAAAAGTGGGCTTGAGGTGAAGCAGAGCAAGGGGGGGGGTCCGAGCAGGAGGGGGGGGGGTCCTGCCTCTTCCCTTCACTGGATCTATCCACCTTCCTCCCAAACCAGTTTTGACTTCGGACCTGAAGTAGCCAGGATGGTTGATCCAGATGCAGGGGAGGTGTCAATTTGGGGAGAGGAAAGGAAGAAGGGAGGACCCATCTGCGGGTGGGGGGACAGGAAAGAGGAGGAGGAAGAGGAAGGAAGGAAGGAGGAATTCCAGGGTTTCCTATAAAGTTTATTCTTTTATTGCAAAGGGAAGGGAAGGGATTCGGAGGAAGAGTGATGGAGATGAAGCTGCTGTGGATTTAAAGCCAGGAGAGATTTGGATGTCTGGATTGACAGGCAGGTCCAGAGTCCCTGGGGTCAGTCTAGATTGTCTCTATCCCTTCCTCATAAGAAAGAGAGGCCTTCAAAGGAAGATTGGGATGGGGGCTCAGCAGGAGAAGCTCCAGGCTGCCCTTCTCATCCTCTCCCCAATCTAAAAGCTTGAGCCACCATTTTTCAAAGTTTGCAAAAAAGCCAGAAATTCATCAGCTACTGAAAAAAACCCTTTCCCATCAGGAAGCAGGAAGGACAGCAGGATTAATTCATGAGTGCTAAAGAAAAAAAGAGATGGGAAGAAAATTAGAATACAAACCGAAACTTTCAGTGTAAATAACTTCTTATTCCTCTCTTTTAGCTGCCCCCCAGACAGGCCCACATTGTGGTGTGTGTGTGTGTGTGTGTGTGTGTGTGTGTGTGTGTAGGCTCTGCCCCTTTCAGGAAGGAAAAGACTTGAAAGTACCAGCAATTCATCTCCCGGGACTTGTGGAATTTTCCCCAATTGACTTAACTGGGGGTTGTTGTTAGTTGCGAAGTCGTGTCCGACCCATCGTGACCCTATGGACAATGTTCCTCCAGGCCTTCCTGTCCTCTACCATCTTCTGGAGTCCATTTAAGCTCACGCCTCCTGCTTCAGTGACTCCATCCAGCCACCTCATTCTCTGTCGTCCCCTTCTTCTATTGCAGGGGTGTCAAACTCAATTTGATTGAGGGCCGCATCAGCATTGCATTTGCCCTCAGGGGGCCGGGTGGGTATGGCCAGGGTGAGCATGGCCTACTGGGTGGGCGTGGCTAGAGTGCGTATGGCCTACTGGGTGGGCGTGGCCAGCTCTACATCATTTGCATCAAGGGTGCCTATGGAGGCCTGGGCAGGAGTGGGACAGATCTGAGGGTCCCTGGCAGAAGGAGGGTCTCTGGGCCAGGGCCAAGGCAGTGGGGGCTGTTCCCTCACTGTTTCCAGGATGGCTTCGGGGGCCACATGAAACCACTTTGTGGGCCGCATTCAGCCTTGTGTTTGACATGTCTGTTCTAATGCTGACTGTGATGTTAGCAGGGCTTTTTTTGTCATAGAACGCTCAGAACGGAGTTCCGGCACCTTTTTTGGATGGAACCTCCATCCAGCCACCTCATTCTCTGTTGTCCCCTTCTTCTCTTGCCCTCAATCTTTCCCAGCATTAGGCTCTTCTCCAGTGAGTCCTTCCTTCTCATTAGGTGGCCAAAGTATTTGAGTTTTAGCTTCAGGATCTGGCCTTCTAAAGAGCAGTCAGGGTTGATCTCCTCTAGGACTGACCGGTTTGATCACCTTGCAGTCCAAGGGACTCGCAGGAGTCTTCTCCAGGACCAGAGTTCAAAGGCCTCAATTCTTTGGCGCTCAGCCTTTCTTATGGTCCAGCTTTCATTGCCATACATTGCAACTGGGAAGAGCATAGCCTTGACTATACGCACTTTTGTTGACAGGGTGATGTCTCTGCTTTTTAGTCTGCTGTCTAGATTTGCCATGGCTTTCCTCCCGAGGAGCAAGCGTCTTTTAATTTCTTGGCTACAGTCACCATCTGCAGTGATCTTGGAGCCCAGGAAAATAAAATCTGTCCCTACCTCCATTTCTTCCCCATCTATTTGCCAGGAATTGAGAGGGCCGGATGCCATGATCTTGCTTTTCTTAATGTTTAGTTTCAACCCAAGTTTTGCAATCTAACTGGGGGGCAGGGGGTTTAATCAAGAGAGGAGGCCTCCCCCCCATGTTTCATCTTAAGAAAGAAGATGGTGCCAGGATGGGGGGGGGGGCAGCAAAGCCTTCCCTCTGCAATTTCCCAAAACTTGGAAACATCCTGGGCCAGATTTTAGTATTTATGTGTATATGTTTGTTTTCGACTGCAATGCATTTTCAGGTCTCTGTAAGAAAACGCTGCCCAAAATTTCAAAAATTTGTGTTATCCACAGCAAGGAGGTTTTGTTCAGGCACATTTTTTTTAAAGAAACAATTAAGGAATGTTAAAGAAACATCTACAACTTGAGGAGAAACTCACCTGCAGGAGGCTGGATGGGAATTGCTGGAAGGAAAAAAAGAGCCAAGCAAAACCCTTCCTGGGCTGGAGGACTCAGGGGGTCCCCCTCCCCATCAACAGCCCATAATAGGTTGCAGGATGCTCACTTATACTGCAGACCCTGAAAGAACAGAATTTCCCAAGCAAATTTCCAAGGGGGCCTCCTTGCCCTCTGCTAAGCTTTCTGAAAGGCCCCCCCCCCATGGTCCCCTCTCCACAACCTCTCATCCAGCCCCCCCCCCCAGACTCACCTTTCTTGCTCTTCAGGTAGAGGGAGAGCCCCGTGGCAAAGAAGATCACCCCAATCAGGGCCCCCATAATCCCCGTCCAGAGTTTGCTCCTGGCAGAGTTGGAGGATCGGGGCTCTGGGGAAGGAGAAGGAGCCTCCCCTGAGCAGGAGGATCAGGGGCAGCTTCCCCCCCCCCCAGGAGGGTCCATCTCGGCTCTCCCCACAGGAAGGGTCTCTCCCCCCCATTCAGGGCAGGAGGGGGTCCCCAGAGCAGGAGGGGAGGGAGGGGAGGGGCTCACCCCACTGGACGGTGATGGGGGCCTCCAGGCTGGCGTGCCCCACCTGGCAGGCGTAGACGTCCCCCCGCTGGGGCTGGGTCTCCAGCATCACCTGGAGCTGGTAGGTCCAGTCTCCGTTCTGGAGCTCCTCGCCGAAGGCCACGCCCTCCTCCTCCGGCCGCCCGTTCTTCAGCCAGCGGACCTCGATCTCCACGGGGTAGAAGCCCCTGGCGGTGCAGAGGAGGATGGTGTGGGGGGAAGCGGGGTCCAGCTTGGTGGAGGAGATGGAGACGGTGGGCTTGGCTGGGGGGGAGGAGGGGGGGGAGGGACATGGGGGAGACACAAAGAGGGCCGAGAAAGGGAGACCAAGTTGGTTAGTTCAAGCCAAGATCCCTTTTCACTCCTGAAAATATTATTTGCTTAAGTCATTTTCAAACCAAATTGTAGCAACAAATTAAAAGGGATCCTGAAAGATGGAAAAACATAAATTGTCCCTGGTTGGGATCAGTTTCCATGATCAAACTGCACAAATCTAATAGGAATAAATCCTGGAAATGCCCTGAGATGGAAGGAAACTTCTGCCAGATTTTCTTATTTTGGTGGAGCTGTGTTGCTATCTTGTCCCTTGCCAAGAGGAGGAAGGGGGGGATCAATTTTATTTATTTTTTATTTTAATTCCATTTATATCCCGCCCTTCTCCGAAGACTCAGGGCGGCTTACAAACTTAGCAATAGCCTTCATTCTATGTATATGCCTGCTTATTAGGGCTTTCACACACCCCCCAAGCGGCATTATTACAAAGTCAGCTTAATTGCCCCCAACAATCTGGGTCCTCATTTTACCTACCTCGGAAGGATGGAAGGCTGAGTCAACCTTGAGCCTGGTGGGACTCGAACCTGCACTAATTGCAGGCAGCTGGTGTTACTTAAGGAGGCCGATGTGGTTGGACCAGTTTAGTCTGGCAAGGAAGATCCTGCTAGATTGTTCCTAGGAGAGGAAGGATTTCTCTCATAATGATTATCTGGGGCTTGACGTGTGGGTCTGTCTGTGTCTCTCTCTCTGTGTGTGTGTGTGTGTGACTTGCTCTCTCAGGGGAAGTTCCTATACTTTTAACCTGTCCTTCTGGCCCCAAAAGGCTAGAGCTGCTTTCCAACTCCTTCAATGCTGGATTCTCTGCCCAAGAAAGTTTTGCATTCGGAGGGGAATGTCTCCGGTCTGCTTCCTTCGCTGGGATCTTCAGCTGGAACGTGACATATTGTTGTATAATTCCACGTTTTTTTAAACGGTGATTTAAATTTTAACCTCTTTGCGGGAGGGAGTGGGGCGGTTTAGGAATATCAATCAATAGCGATAAGATACGAATGAATACATTTCGTGGATCTGAGAGGAGAGAATATGTATAAGGAGGGAATCTTTCTCCGGGAAAATCCTAATAAATGAAAGGAAGGGGTGGGGGTCCCCGGGATTCGCTCCCGCACTCACCTTTCCGGCCAACCACAGAAATACTCTGCAAAATCCCGTAGTTGTGCCGGCAGACGGAATCCACTTCAGCTTTCTTGATCTGCATGAAAACCTTATCGCTGTTCCACAGGTCCACATCCAGCTGCCCCAACAGAGTGATGGCCATGTATTTCCCAAGCTCGCTGTCGTAGTAGTCGATCTCCTGCCCGTCATAGATGTCCCAGTCCAGGAGTTGCACCCGCTGCGTCCCATTGAAGAAATGGCATTCGTACTTCCACTGAAGCAGGAAATGGGCTGCAGGGGGGAGGAGGAGAAGGGCCATTAGGAGGGACTCCAGGCCCATCCTCCCCAGCCGCTAGCAAAGTTGCCACCCATATGTGAAGTGGAGGAGGGGGAGGCCTTCCTTGAGAGACTGACGGAAGACGCCCCCTGGAGGAGAGAGGGGGAACTCTTGCAGTGCCAGCGGGAGGTAGACTTGCTTGGAGGGGGGGGTCTGATGGGGGGGGGGAAAGAAAGAGGGGGGGGGGACGAACTTCCTGCTCCATCCTCCCCCAGTGGAAAAAGTCAGGCAGAAGCTCCACTGGTGGAGCAGATCTACTTTCTGTAGGGAGCGTTGGATCTAAAGGGGGAGGAATTGTGTGTGTGTGTGTGTGTGAAACTTTCTGGGGTGGATCGAAAGTAATATCCATATCCCCACTCTCTCTTCCTTTGGGGGCCCGGGGATTATGGGGAAGGGGGCACAATGAGGACACCACGAGTGACTCTCCTGAGGGATCCCAGCCCTTTTAACCGCCTACCTTCTCTGGGTCCCCCCAACTTATCTTTCCCCCCTAATCTTCAGCCCAACTCCCTGCCTTGGGATGATTTTCGAGGTTCATACTTTTCCTATCCCCCTCCCCAAAAAGGCCCCCTGCAGCCCCCCCAAGAGGGAAGGGTGTGCAGCCTCATTCACAATAGGGATTGTTTTGGGGAGCCCTAGGGGAACAATTCAGAGCCCCCCAAATCCTCCTCTCTCACTTCCCCCCTCCTTCCAGGCCCCGAGAGAGCAATGGGGGATTATGGGGTGGGGGATTCTTCCTCCCCCCCCCTAAATTCAGAGCCTCCCCCAGGAGGGACCCAAGCTCAACTCTGGCCTGACTTTGAAAGCCTCAAATTTGAGATTGGGGAAGAAAAACTGAAATCTTTGAAGAAGCAAAAATACTTTTGCCAAAATGCAGCTTTTTCCTTGTGTGGATTCAGGTCTGCAAATGCCTCAGTTTCCCGCTTTCGCTTTCTCTTTCCCTCCCTCTTTCGATGCAGCCGACTCCAACTCCGACCCAGCCGTTTGGGGTGTCACTGCACGTTTTTTTTTGTTCGTCAGAAAAGTTCATTTCTAACTGTATTTTTCCCTGCTCTCTGCACCTGTTATGATAACCTATCTGGTAACCATAGTGAAGCCCATATGACTAGTTATGTTTTGGTTTTAAACTGCTATGTGCGCATGTCTAAAAAAAGTTTCTCACAGTTATTCTTTATTGTCCTTTACCACTTTTGCTGTTACTCTCTGTTATGTTAGGATGTAGTCAGCTAGCTCTCTTTATCACATATATTTAGTTTGTATATTTTTGTAATTAAAAGGTATTTAGTAGGATGATGCGTCGTGTTTTATTTCCTTCCTTCATGCACATCATGCATTCTCTGAGGCACGATCCTTCGCCCTCTACTAAGGTGATTTTTACCTTAACATTTGGTATCGAGGATGGTTTGATTTATGTCTTTAGAGATGCATTTTTCTGCGGCTGTTATCAGTTAGTTAGTGCTGGTGAGGCAGCGGTGATTACCTGCTGAAACATGAAGCCGAGGCTGAAAAGGGAGGCTAGGAGTTTATCCGTGGGGCGACTCCCTTCAACTTTACAGACTCCGATTGCTTCAGCCACATGCCTTGGAGAAGATGCACCTGCTCCTGTCGGCGATGCAAGGTCAGTCACTCTTTTTTCTACTTTCCAAAGCTCCCTGGTAGCTGCTCCTGAAAATATACACACTCCAGGGGCTCAAGATGAATTTCAAAGGCTTGGAGCGAAACCTAAAGTTCAGCCGAAGAAAATTCCTTCTGCTCCTTCAAGCCCCAAGCAAACTATGCGAGATAGGGCTATGCAAGGCTACTGTGCACAAATTGGGGTTTTTGAAAAGCGTTTGCAGCAGGCAAAGGAATATGTGTCAATGGTTCAGCAATATGAGAAGTGTTATGAGCAAGAACCGGCCATATTGCCACACCCACAAGAAGAAGCCATATTGCCTCCTTCTTCCCCAAAGCCAAAGTCACGCCCATCATTGAGTGTCATGCCAGACGAATGGGAACCGGAGGCTCCTATGTCACATGACTATGGGCTGTCCCAAAGGACATTCAGAGCCACAGTGATGCCTGAAACTAATGTTATAGCACCATCTACTGCTGAAGCTGCAATAAGACATGAATTGGAGCTCTCACTTTCTCAACTGGCCATGGAGGAATCTTTGCTCAGAGATACAAGATTTCTGCCGTTATCTGAGGCTCCAGCCCCTGATGGTGCTAGGATTCCTGTTACTATTGCTTCTCCTGTTAATATTGCTTCTATGCAAGCCCCTCTACCTGGCAGAGCACAGCCATATTCAGCCCACATGCAATTGCCACCAGGTTCTTATATGCGAAGGCCAGTGCCATCTGCAGGTTATGCTAATGCACCTGCCCCAGCGCCAGCACCTCCTGCTAGCCAGAGTGGAATACCAGTTCAAAGACCTGCACAGCCAGTACCTCAATTGTATGTCCCTCATCAAATACCTTCGATTGTACCACTGGCCGGTGACTCAAAATTAAAGAAGTCAGGACAGAATTATAGGGCATGGGTCAGTGAGGTTGGACTTTTGCTACGCAGAGAAGGTACTCACATGATGGTGTTTAATCCTCCTGCCCAGCCATGGACTCCTGACATATGGGACTTGGATAATAGAGCATGCACAACATTATTGATGTCAATGGACACTGAATTGCAGCTCACGTTTTCACATGATGCAACTGCCCAGCAGATTTGGACTCAGTTAGAAGCATGTTACCGGCCTACATCCATTGAGTCTACATGTTTACTTTTGTCTGAGTTCCATGGTTCCAGATTAAATCCTGGTGAACATATTGGAGCACATTTGACTAAAATGAAAGGTATTAGAAAAGAACTGGGTAAAAAAGGCTATCCTATTGATGATTTTCAAATGATCAGCATTATCATCAATTCTTTGAATTATGAGTGGAAAGATGCCATTTCCAAGATCAATCAAGTGCCTATTGCTCAACGCACAGTGGATCGTGTATGCAGAATTTTAACTGAAGAAGAGGCACTTATGCAAGCTGCGCCACATTTAAGGGAACCACTTGCATCAAGAGCTCCAGTGAGGCGTGCCTTCCGTGGAAGGGCCTACGTTCCAAGGATGCCAAGATGCTACATCTGCAATCGTGTGGGACATGCCACCCGGGATTGTCCCCAACGAGTTCCAGCGCCCGTCACATACCAGCCCAGAGGAACAGATTCCAGAGGAGGCAGAGGTAGAGGCGGACGACAAGGTCGTGGTCGTGGTTCCAGGCGTGATCCACAAGCTCCACTTGTCACATTGGTTGTGTCCAACGATCCACAGCCTCAACCAGAGTATGACAGACGACTTCTTTGGACTTTGGACAGTGGAGCAGCATTACATGTTACCTACAGAAAAGAGCTTTACACAGAGCTGCACGAGCCTGAACCTGAACTTCGTGAACTTTACTCTTTTTCAAATCATCCTGTTCAGGTCATGGGAAAAGGAACTGTTTATATTGAAGAGCTCGGTGCTCTCATTCCAGATGTTTACTACGTTCCGTCTGCTAGTAGTAATTTGCTTAGTCAGAGTCATTTGTCTAGGTTTTCTCATTTTCAGGTCCACCATCTTGAAAAAGCAAGTTATATAGTCAAAGATGGAGATATTGTTGCTGAAACTGTGTTGATTGGTGGTGTTTATTACATAAAACCAAAGTCTAAGCAGCAAAAGCAGGCAAGTATATACGTTCCAAAAAGCACAGGCCCAGAGAGAGACGTCTCAGAGAGAGATCCTGTTGCTACTCCAAAGGTTCCTAAAGATAATAAAAATACAAAAAAGACACAGGTTGCTCACCGCAAGCCTGGGGCTCCTAATAAAAATGCTTATGTTGAGAATTCACTAACAGGTAAACCTTTGCATTCCAGGTGTATCCATAAGTGGCATAGAAGATTGGGTCATGCCAGCTTCCGTGTTCTGAAGAAGATGCCAGAGTTCGCAAGAGGTTTGGATCTAAAGGGGTGTAAGGTGTTCTTGGACTGTGCTGTCTGCAAGAAAGCCAAATCCAAGGCAGCAGCAATTCCAAAGCACGCTACACGCCTGTCAACACGCATTTTTGATTTGGTACACACTGACATAGTTGGTCCTTTTGCACCAACACTTGGTGGTAAAAGATATTTCTTGACAATCGTTGATAATTATTCTAGATATGGATATGTATATCCTATGAAAGAAAAGTCTGAGACCTTTCAGATCTTTAAAGACTTTGCTAGTCTTATCTATACCCAATTCGAGGTCAACATTGCCAGAATCCAGAGTGATCGCGGTGCTGAATTCATGTCTCAGCGTTTCCAGGACTGGATGCGTAAGAATGGGATAGTACATCAGACATCTGCTCCTTATACTCCAGCTGAGAATGGAGTGGCAGAACGCAGAAATGGGGTTTTGCAAACCATGATGCGTTGCCTTCTTGAAGACGCCAACCTTGGTCTTCCATACTGGGGTGAAGCTATCAAATATGCTAACCATATCATCAACCGTACTTGGAGTAGTGTGATAAATCAGACCCCTTATTTCATGTTGTATGGACACAAGCCTGATCTCTCACATCTCCATATTTTAGGTTCCTATGCTATGGTCAATATTCCTTTAGCCCAAAGAAAGAAAGGGGGTCCTGCAGCAAAAAGGATGAGATTTATGGGTATTGACGATAATTCAAAATGGAGCAAATACATTGACTCTCATCATGTTATTGTGGTTTCACAATCTGCTACTTTTGAGGAAGATGCTGACTGGTCCAGGATTCATTCTAATGATCCTGGAGTTTATTTTCCTAGAGATGATGTTGCTGATGCCACACAACCTGATGGTCAAGATTCACAGGAGGTTGTCCCTTCCACAAGTTCTTCTCAACCTACTGTTCCGTCTTCGCAAGCTGCCGATGTTGCTGCCGGCGACGATGATGAAGACGAGGACGACATGGAAGAAGAATGGACGGTTGGTCCGAGACGTTCTAAAAGGACCACAAAGGGAATCCCTCCAAAACGTTATTCGTGGCAAGTAACGAAAACACCTGTACCTTTGATTTGTAATGTTACACTTCCACCTGAGAAGTTCACACAGATCAAACATCTTCCAGAGGCAGAACAAGATAAATGGTTTGAGGCAATGCAGGCTGAAATGGACAGTCTAAAGAAACTCCAAGTGTTTACACCTGCAAGCCCTCCTGCAAACAAGAAAATTATTGGCACTCGATGGGTCTACAGGATCAAAAAGAAGCCGAATGGTGAGTCGTTGTACAAGGCCAGACTCGTAGCCCAGGGTTTCGCTCAACGTTATCCTGAGGACTATACAAATACATACTCACCCACAGTGCGGACTGAGAGTGTGAAAATTGCATTAGCCACTGCAACTATCCTTGGCCTAGAGGTTTTTCAGTTCGACGTTGAAACGGCTTATCTACACGCTGATCTTGATGAGGACATCTACGTGAAAGGTCCTCCAGGTTTTCGACAGCAAGAAGGGGATACCTGGTTTCTACACAAAAGTCTTTATGGTCTGAAACAGTCTGGTTTAATGTGGTACTTATGTCTTTCTGACAAACTAAATTCAATGGGCTTTATTAAGTCCGAAACAGATGAATGCGTGTTTACTAACAGATCCGGTAATAGGTATGAGATAATTCTTGTTTATGTCGATGATATTGTTTATATTGGTCCAAATAAGCAGATGAGTGAGTTTTTTGCCAAAGCTTTACAAAAGTTTTTCACATTGAAGTCTTTAGGATGTATTAACACTTATTTAGGTGTTCAAATAGTCAAAACTCAGAAGGGGTTTAGTCTCACACAAGAAGAGAAGATTGAACAACTGTTACATCACTGCAACATGGAGGATGCTAAGCCTGTGAGTATACCCATGCAAACCGATTTTCACAATTTGGCACATGAACCAAGTCCTGAGTTCGAAGACCAAACACTTTATCGCTCAGTCATTGGGTCGCTGTTATATATCAGTAGTTGGACTAGACCCGACATTGCACCTGGCCCGGAGGCGACTCCCCACCTCGGCTACTATCGGGAAAGAAGGGGTCCCTCTCCGCCCTTCTGAGGGGGAGAAGGGGGGAGGGAAGGGGGAGGAGACCACGCAGAGATCGAGGCTGTTATCCGCTCCCGTCACTCTTACCTTCTGAAGAGGTAAGGCAGCTTCTTTCTCCCCTCCCACGAGTATCGGAGGTGCTTCCCAGCCCCCTCCCTCCCCCGAAACCTCCTTCCCCCCCCCGCCCATCCCCCTCCTTACCGGGGGTCTCCTTCCCCCCGTCGCTTCCGGGGATCCGGGCCAGCACCCCCACCAGCATCAGCAGCATCAGGGGGAGCCCAGCGGAACCCATGGCTGCCGCCCCACAAGCGCCCCCAAGGAGACCAGAGACAGAGACGCGGAGGCACCCAGCCCAAGAGGCGGAATCGGTGTGTCTGAATTGCGGGGGGAGGAGGCGTTTTCCTCGGAGTTTGGACTTCGGAGGGCCCAGAAGAAGCAGAAGGACCAATCGGAATTCTTGGTTTCGTAGCGTCATCAATCTCCGGACAGAGTTTCCCTTGACTTCGCCCGATAGAGGAGATAGTTCGGAGCCGAGACAGGCGGAGAAAGTGGGAGGGGGACCCATTCAGGCCTGGGGGGGCGGGGGGGGTGGAGGGGCGGGGGGGGGGGGGGGGGTTCATGCCCGCCCCGGGGGGGGGGGGGGGTTTCCTTTTTGCCCCCCCCCCCACCGCACGATTCTCACCCAGTCTTCCTTTCTCTGTGCGCCTGGAAGGGTGGGCTAGATGCCCTTTTGGTTCCCACAGAGCCCAGAGGGAGCTCAGGCTGGAGCTTCCGAGAAGAGCAAAGCGGAGCCAGAAATTGGGGGTCCTTCTGGGTCCCCCCCCCCCGCTCAGTATGGAAGGAGGAAGCCCCCAGCATTAGATGACAAGAAGGGAGGGGCAGCCCCGCAGCCAGCCAGGAGTTGGTGGGGGCCACCCAGACACACACACACACACACACACACACACACACACACACACACACACACCAATCCGAAGGAAAACCCTCAGCAGGGATCCCTCTTGGTCGAACCGGATCCTCTCCCCAACCACACACACACACACACCCACTTCACGGGGGAATATCTGCACGGATCTCTTGCGTTGCCAGAGAAAACTGCATTTTCCGTTGTTGAATCACGTGTCTCCCTTGCTCAGAACGGCTGTAAGAATCGGGCCCTTCTGATTTCCCTCCCCTCAGCCCCAAATGTGAAGGAATCTCCCTCTTTCTTTCTGGGGTTCAGGACTCCCCTTTTTCTGGCAAAGCAGCCCCGAATGAAGATCCTGGAATAAAGTTTGGCCGTTTCTCCTCCGCCGAGATTTGAATTTGAATTTTATTGAATTTATATACCTTGGACGTCTGTGCCACGATTTCAAGGTACTCTTCTTCAGCAGAAATGTATGTATGTATGTATGTATGTATGTATGTATGTATGTATGTATAAAGTAACATTCTGGAAGAAATTTTGCCACATAAAAGTGCAGATATAGAGTTGAATCCGATGAACTTTTCCCCCAGGAACTTGCACGTTTTGGCTGTGGAGCTGGAAGCGCTCCTAAAACAAAAGGCTCCTTTTTATTATTATTTATTAGGATGATCGTGGCATAAGATGGAAAACAAAGGGAGGAAAGAAATGGGAAAAGGAAAGAAAGGGGAAGGAGAAGTGTAGGATAAAGGGGGGAAAAAGAGAAAAAGGGAAAAATATTCCAGCACAATAAAATACAAAATGAAATTGCAGTCTCGGTTTTTATTTCCACTGTAGATTGCCAGTAAATACTAAGCATTTCTATAACAACTTAACTTAATCAGCGAATCCCAAAGTCCAGATTTCATTATTTTTCCTGCCTGAAACACAAAAGTCCAGGTAGAAACACAGCTGGATCTCTGCTTTTCTCTGGCCAAAACAATTTATTTTGCCATCTCTGCCAATTCCACCACAACGGAAGTTTCTTTCCACTGTTCCATATAAAGAATTCTGTTATTCTCACCCAGTCTTCCTTTCTCTGTGCGCCTGGAAGGGTGGACTAGATGCCCTTTGACTTCCAGGGGTGCCCAGAGGGAATCCCGGCCGGGGTTGGCGAAACTCCAGAAGGCCAAAGAGGAGCCGGAGCTTTGGGGCTCCTCAAGACGCAGTTTGGGGGAGGGAGCCTCCAGAAGCGTCTGGACTCTGCGGGGGGGGGGGGGGGGGGGGGGAGGATGAGCTGGTGACTGCGGACACACAAATACGCACACAACTCTCACACACACAGGTCCTAACCCCTCAGGCAACCAATTCCCACAGTTCCTGGCCTATGGGGTGAAACCTCCAGGAAAGCCTCTGACCTTTGACCCCCTTCATTCCTGGCAAAGGGGCTGCGTGGGGGGGGGGGAGGTCTCACCCCCCAGCACTGTGGGGTTCTCTGACCCGCTGCAAACGGCAGGTCGGTTTCGGATCCACAATGGCTGTTGTGGATCTTGAGGGGAGGAAACTCGGAGGGGGGACAAAGGGGGGGAAATCTCCACAGGGGAATCAGCCCCCCCCCCCACCCGAAGGGTCGCAGGAGCGGGGCTGTGTCGGGGTTCAGCCCAGAGCCAGGAGGGTCCGAGGATTCCAACTGGATCTACCCCCACCCTCCATCCTCGGAAAGCCCAGCCGAGACCCCCGTTTTCCACCCTCCCCTCCCGGAATTCGGGAATTCCCCCCCACCCCCACCCCAGATGGAGCCGCGGCTCTTCCTGGCTCAGCCCGGCCGGATTCTCCGCCAGGGGAGCTTCACGCGCAGCTTTTCCTCCCGAGTGGAAGTTCTGAGTTTGTTTTTGTCCACTACCCTCTTGTGTGTGCCTACAAAACTTCTTTTTAAATAAATATATATATATATATTCTATTGATTTTTTAAAGAAAACATAAATCACTCAATAATGGGTGAACAGCGCGTTGTCTGGGTTACATTTGTAAAGCAATCATTAACAATGAATTTCTGTAATCCGTATTCCACATATTAATTTTAGTTGATTTCTTCTTTTCCCAAAATATCCTCTTTTGCAAGCATTGATACAATTCTTAATGTTTTGATAAATAACAATGGAATATATATTTTTTCCAATATTCCTAAACGTAATAATCATATTAGTATAATATTTCTTTTCCTTTCAGTCATTATGGGTTGGCTTATCACAGATCCTGTTACAATCTTTATTTTAGTTTTATTTCTCCCACCAAATTCTTGATATTCTGACTGGTGAAGATTTTCTCAAAAATTAATTACATTTACATTTACAGATTGAACTCTACGTCTTTTGAATAGAAATATCCTTTCCAAATACGGGCAGCTTTTCTCACTTTTCCAAATCTCTGCCTTAATTTGAAATAAACATTAACAAAGTCCTTGACATGCCACAAAGACATTGAGGAAAGAGAAACTAAATTACAAACTCAAGTCTCTAGAAGGATTTAAGGCCAATCAATCTGACAAACAATTTACATTATGAACAGAATAGAATTCTTAATTCCTGCCATTTGGTCTTTGCCAGTGAACTCAACATGTTGACTGCCAGCATCCTGGCAGAAATGGAATTTCGTGGGAAGAGGAATCCGCCCTGGGACTCACTCATCAAGGCTCTGAGATTAACTCCGTTCTTCTGAATGGGGGTTGAAGGAAATATTTTGTCAAAAAAGAAGAAAAAATATCCATATCCATGGGCATTACGGTTAAGATTTTCTTACTGGTAAATCATTTTAGTGTCATTTTGAGATGGAGAAAAGAATGGATGGACGGACGGTGTGTTAAACCAAAGGGTAAATTTATAATTTATGATATAAATCGGAAGTTCAATAGAAATTCTGTGGACTTTAGTAATCCTTTACCCACAAGTATAGGATCCCAGCCTTAACCATTAAAGTCTGAAAACCTTTTCCCCTCCCCCAAACTATCCAAAAAGCAGACATTCTGTTTCTCATGTTTTACTACATGAGTAGAAAACAATTTTTCTAGTTTCGGGTTCCGGTTACGCAAAGACAGAGCTTCAATTCCTGTTTCTCTTCAAAAGAGCTTTGGGGGTCGAGAGGGGGCCTGAATCCTTCCCAGACATTTGGTGGAGGCTGGAGGGGTCAAACTCCCTCCTGGCCCAGCATCAGCCTCAGCAGGTCAGAGCCGGGTTTCCCCCCCCCCCCCCCCCAGCCGAAGGAGGTGGCAGAGTCCGAATCTCTCCCCCCTTGTGTGTCTGGACATGGCCAGTCGCACAAAGTCGGCCCCAGATCCAGGCTGCCTCAGAGTGGGGTGGTGTCCATCTCTCGCCTGACCCAGGCAGAACCTCTGGGCTCCTTTCTGGCTCCCCCCCAAAAAATATTTTGATTTTTCTCTCTTTGCCACTCCCAGCCCTACACACACACACACACACACACACACACACTCTCACACTCTGATCTGAAGCTGGGGGCTTCCTCGGGGATCCCTCACTACCACCCCCCATCATGGAGGTGGACTAGAAGAGCAGGTTTTTTGGGGGGAAAGTGAAGGGGCCGGGCTGTATAGCAGGAGTTCCCATCCTGCCTTAAGGCTGGAAGGTGGCTGAGGGGTTTGGGACCCTCATGAGGCTCTCAGCCCCAAACAAGGTCACCATCGGAAGGAGAAGGAGGATATCATGAGGAGGCTGAGCTCCACCACGTGTTTATTGGACCCGTGTCCCTCCTGGCTGATTTATGCGGCTCGGGATGGGACACGAGGCTGGCTCCAGGCAGCGATAACTGCTTCTTTGAGTGAGGGTAGTTTTCCCGCCGCCTTGAAGGAGGCAGTGGTGAGACCCCTCCTCAAGAAGCCTGCCTTGGACCCAGCAATATTAAACAACTTTCGTCCGGTCTCCAACCTTCGCTTTCTTGCGAAGGTTGTTGAGAGCGTGGTGGCGCAGCAACTTCCTCTGTTCTTGGATGAAGCTGATTATCTAGACCTGTACCAATCGGGTTTCAGGCCCGGGTACAGCACAGAGACGGCATTGGTCGCGCTGGTGAATGATCTCTGGCGGGCTCGGGACAGGGGCTGTTCCTCTGTTCTAGTCCTTTTAGACCTCTCAGCGGCTTTTGATACCATCGACCATGGTATCTTGCTGCGACGTCTCAGGGGGTTGGGAGTGGGAGGCACCGTTTTACAGTGGTTCTCCTCCTACCTTCAGGGACGTTCGCAGTCGGTGTTGGCAGGAGGGCAGAGGTCGACCTTGAGACCTCTCGTTTGTGGAGTTCCTCAGGGATCGGTCCTCTCGCCTCTTCTGTTCAACATCTATATGAAGCCGCTGGGTGAGATCATTCGTGGTTTTGGAGTTGGGTATCATCAATATGCTGATGATACCCAGCTTTTTATTTCTACCCCAAACCACCCCAGTGATGCCCTCGATGTGATGTCCCGTTGCCTGGAGGCGGTCCGGGTCTGGATGGGGAGGAACAGGCTTCGGCTCAACCCCGACAAGACTGAGTGGCTGTTCGTGCCGGCATCCCGGGAAATTCAGTTTATTCCATCTCTTGTTATGGGGGGGTGAATCATTACCCCCCATAGATAGGGCGCGTAACTTGGGGGTCCTCCTAGACTCACAACTTTTGTTTGAAGATCATATTGGAGCTGTGACTAGGGGGGCCTTTGCCCAGGTTCGCCTGGTGCGCCAGTTGCAGCCCTATCTGGACCGGGATGCCCTACGTACAGTCACTCATGCGCTCGTGACCTGTCGTCTGGACTACTGTAATGCTCTCTACATGGGGCTACCCTTGAAGACCACTCGGAGGCTCCAACTGGTGCAGAATGCAGCCGCGCGAGTTGTGCTGGGAGTTTCCCAATACTCCCATGTTACACCTTTACTCCGCGAGCTGCATTGGCTGCCAGTTGTCCTTCGGGTGCAATTCAAGGTGTTAGTAATGACCTATAAAGCCCTACATGGCATGGGTCCGGATTATCTACGGCAACACCTGCGGCCAGCGTCAACTTCCCTCCGTTCAGTGCGCTCCCACAGAGAGGGTCTCCTCAGGGTGCCTCCGATCAAAGAATGTTCTCTGTGGGCGCGCCAGACCTCTGGAACTGCTTGCCGGTGGAGCTCCGTATGGCTCCTGATCTTCGCTCCTTCCGGCGCGATCTAAAAACTTATTTTTTCGAGAAATCCGGCCTGGTTTGATGGGTTAAGGGATGGGATTTTAAATATTTTAATTAACTGTTTACTGTTTTATATTGGGCATTTATTTAATTGTTTTTTAACTTTTGTATTTCGTCTTTTATATATTTATTGCCCTGTTCACCGCCCTTTGTCCTTTGGGAGAAGGGCGGTATATAAATTAAATAAATAAATAAATAAATAAATAAATATCACCACAGCAGAGCAAGAGCAGGGAAGTGTCTCTCTGCACATGCCCAGAGGCTTTCTGGGAATCGTTGATGAGCCCCGTAAACTTGTGATGGGTTTCTCTGCTTTTGGGGCTCCATCCTGAGACCCACTCAGGAGGCCAAGACCCCTGCTGACCCCAGGAGAACCTCCAGCTCCAGCAGCTGCCCAGCCATGGAAGAGGCTCTCCAGGGGAAGCAGAAATGGGGGGGGGTGTCTCTGAGGGGTCCCCTCCATCTGGCAGGGCTTGGAGAGATTGAAGAGGAGGGAGGGGTCCTCGCTGGGATCTGCCCACCCTCCTCCTGAACTGGTTCTGGCTTCAGGCCTAAACTAGGCGGGATGGTCAATCCGGAGGCAATGGAGGCCTCAATCCGTGGAGGGGGAGGGGAGAAGACGGGGCTCTCCTGAGGGGCAGGAAAGAGGAGGAGAAAGAGGAAGGAAGGAGCAATTCCGGGGTTTTCCTACAATCTAAATTTTATTCTTTTATTGCAAAGAGAAGGGAAGGGATTCAGGGGAAGAGTAATGGAGATGAAACTGCTGTGGGTTCAAAGCAGAAAGAGATTTGGCTGTGTGGAGTGACAGGCAGGCCCAGAGTCCCTGGGGTCAGTCTAGATGGTCTCTATCCCTCCCTCCCCAAAAAAGGGAGGCCCTGAAAGGAAATCCAGAGGGGTCTCAGCAGAAGAAGCTCCAGGCTGCCATTCTCCTCCTCTCCCCAATCTAAAAGCTTCACCCTCCATTTTTCAGAGGTTGTGAGAAAGGCAGAAATTCATCAACTACTGGAAAAAAAAAATCCTTTCCCATCAGGAAGCCGGAAGGACGGCAGGATTAATTCATGAGTGCTGAAGAAAAAGAGATGAGGAAGAAAATTAGAATATAAGACTTCAGTATAAATAACATATTATTCTTACAGATCTCCCCCCACAGGAAGACCACACTACAGGTGGGAGGTTGATAGGCAGGGACACAATGAGGGAAGAATCCCACCCCCATTTTCAGGGAGGAAAAGGATGCAAAGGACCAGCGATTCACTTTTTCTGGGGCTGATGGAATTTTCTCTAATTGATTTAATTAGGGAGTTAATCAAGAGGAGGCCCCCTCCCACTTTCTCAGCTTCTCTCTCTCTCCGAACTGTCTTCTCCATCGGGTGAAATCCAAGGAGACTCTTGCCCGGAGACCGATGACGCTGCGGAAGGGAGAATTCCCACTGGTCCTGCTGCTTCTTCTGGGCCCTCCCAATCCCGAAGTCCGAGGAAAACGCCCCCTCCGCCCCCCTCCAGTCCCTCCGATTCCGCCTCTGGGGCTGGGAGCCTCGGCGTCTCTCTCCACTTCTCTTTGGGGGCGATTGTGGGGCGGCGTCCATGGGCTCCGCTGGGCTCTCCCTGATGCTGCTGGTGGTGGGGGCGCTGGCCCGGATCCCTGGAAGCGAAGGGAGGAAGGAGACCCCCGGTAAGGAGGGGGCTGGGCGGGCGGGAAAGGAGGTGTCGGGGTGGTGGTGGAGGAGGAGGCTGGGAAGCACCCCCGATACTCGTGAAGGGAGGGGGGGGGGAAAGAAAGTTGCTATCTCTTGAGATAGTAAGAGTGACGGGAGCCGGCAATAGCCTCGATCTCTTCGTGGTCTCCTCCCCATTCTCTCCCCACTCCCCCCCCCGGAGGAGGGAGGGGGACCCCCTCTTTCCCGATTGTAGCCGAGATGGGGAGTCCAGCCGGGCCTCTCTCTCGGCTCCCTAAAATGGCTGGGTCCGAGTCGAAGTCTGAGAGCTGCATCGAAAGAGGAAGGGGAGGGAAAGGGAAAGCGAAAGAGGGAAACTGAGGCATTTTCAGACCTGAATCCACACAAGGAAAACGCTGCATTTTTAGCAAAAGTATTTTTGCTTCTTCAAAGAGTTTTCTTCCCAATCTCAAATCTGAGGCTTTCAAAGTCAGGCCAGAGTTTGGTCCCTTCTGGGGGAGGTTCTGAATTTGGAGGGGGCGGAAAGAAACCCCCCCACCCCATAATCCCCGATTGCTGTCTCTGGAACTGGAGGGAGGGGGGAAGTGAGAGAGGAAGATTTGGGGGCTCTGAATTGCTCCCCTAGGGCTCCCCAAAACAATCCCTATTGTGAGCGAGGCTGGAGACCCTCCCTTTGAGATGTTCTTGGGGGGGCCTGCAGGGGGCCTTTTGGGGGAGGGGTAGGAAAGAAGCATGAATTGCGAAAATCATCCCAAGGCAGGGAGTTGGGCTGAAGATTAGGGGGTAAAAGATAAGTTGGGGGGGGACCCAGGGAAGGTGGGCAGTTGAAGAGCTGGGACCACTCAGGAGTGTCACTCGTGTCCTCATTGTGCCCCCTTCCCCTTATTCCCCACCCCCCAAAAAGAAGAGTGGGGGGTATGGATATTACTTTCCATTCACCCCAGAAAGTTTCAGCCCTCCCCCCGCAATTCCTCCCCCTTTAGATCCAACGTTCTGTACAGAGAGTAGATCTGCTAGACCAGTTGAGCTTCTGCCTGCCTTTTTTCACCTGGGGAGGAGGGAGGAGTCCAGAAAGAAGTTCCTCCCCTCCTCCTCTTTCTCTCCTCCCCCCACCAGACCTTCCCCCAGCAAGTCCGCCTCCCGCTGGCACTGTGAGAGTTCCCCCTCTCTCCTCCAGGGGGTGTCTTCCACCAATCTCTCACAGAAGGGCTCCCCCTTCTCCCGCTTCCCATATGGGTCTCTCCTTTGCTAGCGGCTGGGAACAATGGGCCCTGGAGTCCCTCCTGAGGGCCCTTCTCCTCCTCCTGCAGCCTATTTCTTGCTCCAGAAGAAGATCGAGTGCCACTTTCTCAACGGGACGCAGCGGGTGCGATACCTGGACTGGGACATCTACGACCGGCAGGAGATTGACTACTTCGACAGCGACCTCGGGAAATTCGTGGCCGTCACTCCGTCGGGGCAGCCCTTTGTGGACCAGCTGAACAGCAATAAGGTTTTCATGCAGATCAAGAAGGCTGAAGTGGATTCCCTCTGCCGATACAACTATGGGGTTTTGCAGGGCGGCCCTGTGATTGGCCGGAGAGGTGAGTGTGGGAGGGAGTGTTTGGGAGGGGATCCTGGGACACCCCCCCTCCCTTTTATGTATTGGGATTCTCCCGGAGAAAGATTCCCTCCTTATATAAACATTCTTCTCTGATTCACGAAATTCATATCTATCTATTGATTGATGCTTCTAACCGACCCCTCCCCTCCCGCAAAGAGGGGCTCTGGGTGGTGTAGGATAGAACGTAACCCATGAATAAAGATAAGGTTAAAATTTAAATCATAGTTTGAAAAGATGACATTATACAACAATGTGTCATGTTCTGGCTGAAGATCCCAGCGAAGGAAGCAGACCGGAGACATTCCCCTCCTGAATGCAAAACTTTCTTGGGCAGAGAATCTGGCACTGAAGGAGTTGGAAAGCAGCTCTGGCCTTTTGGGGCCAGCAGGACAGATGAAAAGTATAGGAACTCCCCCTCCCCCTGAGAGAGCAAGTCACACACACACACACACACACACACACACGCACGCACACACACACACAAGCCCCAGATAATTGTTATGAGAGAAATCCTTCCTCTGCCAGGAACAATCTAGCAGGACCTTCCTTGCCAGACTAAACTGGTCCAAACACATCAGATTGATCACCCCCCTCCCCCCTCCATCTCTTGGCAAGCCAGAAGGTAACAAGGGCTGCACCAAAGTAACCTTGTCATAGTGACAATTAAACATCAAAAGGGAATTATAAGTTATAACCCATTAATAAAAAATGTATTTAAAAGAAGGTTGAAAATTAAATTACCGTTAACAAGTTGGAAATTCTATGATAATGACAATTAAACACCATGATGTAAAAAAGATGTCGAGACGTCTAGAAAGAGTACAGAGAAGAGCAACAAAGATGATTAGGGGGCTGGAGGCTAAAACATATAGGGAACGGTTGCTGGAATTGGGTATGTGTAGTTTAACGAAGAGAAGAGTGAGGGGTGACATGATAGCAGTGTTCCAATATCTCAGGGGCTGCCCCAAAGAAGAGGGAGTCAAGCTATTCTCCAAAGCACCTGAAAGCAGGACAAGAAGCAACGGATGGAAACTAGTCAAGGAGAGAAGCAACCTAGAACTAAGGAGAAACTTCCTGACAGTTAGAACAATTAACCAGTGGAACAACCTGCCTCCAGAGGTGGTGAATGCTCCAACACTGGAGGTTTTTAAGAAGAGACTGACCAGCCATTTGTCTGAAATGGTATAGGGTTTTCTGCCTGAGCAGGGGGTTGGACTAGATGACCTCCAAGGTCCCTTCCA
>JAKJMR010019572.1:0-27799 GCA_024449315.1 Daboia siamensis
TGTGGAAAGAGCTTCTCTATAAAGACTTCTCTCACTTCTCATGAAAGGATCCACACAAGAAAGAAATCCTAAAAATGTCTAGAGTGTGGAAAGAGCTTCAGCCGAAGCAAGAGCCTTGGTGGAGCAGAGGGCTAATGCCTCCTTAAGTAACACCAGCTGCCTGCAATTAGTGCAGGTTCGCATCCCACCAGGCTCAAGGTTAACTCAGCCTTCCATCCTTCCGAGGTAGGTAAAATGAGGACCCAGATTGTTGGGGGCAATAAGCTGACTTTGTAATAATGCCGCTTGGGGTGTGTGTGAAAGCTCTAACAAGCAGGCATATACATAGAATGAAGGCTACTGCTAAGCTTGTAAGCCGCCTTGAGTCTTCGGAGAAGGGCGGGATATAAATGCAATAAAAATAAAATAAATAAATCAACTTCCTTCCCATCACAGGATCCACACAGGTGGAAAACCTTATAAATGCACACTGTGGAAAGACCTTCCCTGGCAGTGGCCATCTGACTTCCCATAAAGGGACCCACACAGGAGAGAAACCCTATAAATGCCTGGAATGTGGAAAGAGCTTCAGTGAGAACCATGCCCTTACTTCCAATAACAGGATCCAAACGGGAGATAAATTGTATGTATGCAATGAATGTGAGAAAAGTTTGAGTTCAAGGAGCTCCCTTACTTATCACATTAGTTCCCACACACGGAAGAAATTGCATCAGTGCACAGAGTGTGGGACGAGTTCCAGATTAAAAAGATACTTTAGTTCCTATAAGAGGATCCACACAGGGGAGAAATAGACATGTTTGCAATGCAGAAGAAGCTTTGGTGAAAACAGGAAGCTTCTCAAGAAAAAATCCACAGAGGGCAGAAAAATATCCTGTGGAAAGCAATGAACTTTTTTCCTGTATTAATATGACGCACATTGTGGATATATACAGGATGGGAGGGAGATCCCTTTAGGAACTGAAGTGTCCTTAATTTGTGTAAAAGTATCTGATATTAAACCACAAAGATACGGAATGTAAAAATAATAACATTGTGGAAAAATGTGGAGAATAATCTTCCTTCTTTCAGAGGATTCCTGTAGGAACAGCTGAATAAATGGATTTGAATTTTTGAATGCTTCCAGGATAGAGTTCTTAATTCCAGGGGTATTACCTATTGAAAGGTAAGGTCCCGCTCAATAAAATCTGTTAAACAATTGCCCCCCTCATTACTCCAAAACCTCTGCTTGGTCAAGCTGCTTTATTTATGCAGAAGCAACATCTGAAGTGAGTCTGGGATCAACCTCCAGGCTTTGTGAAGAACTGGTGTATGCATGCAAAGCAAGGGAAAATGTATGTGTGTATATTCATTTTAGCTCTAATTGTGTTGAAAATACTGGCCTTTAATCATGTAGCAAGATATTTAAGTTAGGTTTACAAGTGAAAATGTCTCCCAAATGTTTATATGTACTGTCCAGTCTGGTGCAAAATTGCATTAACCCAGCTGAAAGAGACTTTATAAATGGTTTTATTGATCCGACAGTGTACCGTATGCGCAAATGTTTATATTTACAATCCATATGAGCAATTTTTAAAAGGACTTAAATTGCTTGATTTAAATTATTCATTGTTCAGTTTCTCACATTAAAGTAATCGGTACCATGTTTTCTCTGATATTCAAATGTCACTTTAGTGTCTCTACTTCATTTTGTGGTACCAAGTTGATGAGAAAGGTCAGTTGTACTTGACATGTTAGGGGACTGTAGCATTTCTACAGTTTTGGAGAAAACTAGCATGAATGTGACTTTGTGCTTTGTATTGTGGGAAGAATCCATAGAAATATTCTGGAAAATATTAAAAAGGCAGAATATATTTCCCAAAAGATTTTAAAGGCAGAAACCAACCCCCCCTCCCCTCAAGTCTCTCTGTCCCAGATAGAAACCAGGTCTGCAGAAATGCAAATGTGATGATTTTGTCAGAAAGATTGGAGTCAGGAAGCTGGGATTAGAAAGAAAGATCCCTAGAATCAACAATCCCTCACACCAAAAATTCCAACAGTCATCAGCCACAGGCCCAGGGAAGCAGGATATGACCTTTGAGACATAATAGGATTAATCCATCACCATCAGAAGATCAGAATGGCAAACTCAAGACTTAGGTCAAAGTACATGACACCGGAAATACAAAGCCTCAAACAGGAACAGGAAACAACTTCAAGAGCCCCAGAAGGTATAAAAACCCATCCCTTGCTACATGTGGTCAGTTTTTTCCCCAGAGCCATCTTTCTTTCTAGCTCTCCTCTTCAATAACCCACAACCTTCTTTCTAAAGCAGTCTCCATGTTGTCTATTCCCGGCTTGGACTGGACCTTGAAGATTTTTCCTTCGGTATCTTAATCCAGCTTTTTTTAAAAATGTATTTCCTGATTATTAACAATCGTTTCTAATTTTGAAAGGTTAATAAATTATTGGAAACAATTGTGGCACATTGTAAATGATGCCCTACTTAATACACATTGAACAAAAAAGTTAAATGAAGCCAGATAAATATGTAGGAGAACTTATCGGGAGGAAGAGGAGGTTTGGATAATAAAAAGTTAGAAAGTGGTAGAAGGAGGTTCAGATGTGACTCGGTTTCACGTTGCACAATGATGCAAAGAAAACCATGGAATGAGAGGCATTAGCAAGGTATATTCATCTATGAAAAGAAGCAAGCAATGAAAGAAATTGTAGCCTACAAAATGTGGGAACATTCCTCATTCTAAAATCTTGGCACTTTTTAGAATTTTCCTAATTATACAATTTTACATCTGTGGAGATAATCCATAGTACTTCAGCCAACTATATCTTCTTCCTTAAATGGGAACCAGAGAACTGACCCTTTTGCCGCTTTCTATAGTCTGAATGTTCATTTGGCCTTTGAGTGGTAGGCAAGGATTTGTCCTTCAAGGAGTGGGTGTGGGTGTGGGTGTTTCTGGGTATTAAATGGGAAGACATTTATCTTCCCATTCTATACAATTACATAATATATTAACATTATTCTCCAGCCAGCAATCCTACCATTTCTCATTGAAAAGGAAGATGTGTAAGAGATACCATTATTTTGAGGGGTCCTTGGGACGAATGGAGGTCGAGGCTATGAAGGGGATCAGGGATCCTCCCAGTCATTCTATCTCAGCCACAGGATGACCCTCAGGGATTCACTTGGGGTGGTGGTGTTTCCCATCAGAGAAACTGCTGAATTGAGGGGGGCTGCCCTCAATTGTGGCCTTTCTCATTTTGGGTTGGGATTTTTTTTATCCAGCCTGCCTAAATCAGGGACAGTTCAGTGCGTTTCAATGTGGTGGGCCTGCAAGAGTCTCGAGGGGGCTGGAAAGGGGCTCTTGAAGTGGGGGTGGAGGGCGCCCCTTAGGAAGAGGAGGGGCCCAGAAGGAGGTCTAATTCAGAATCAGACCGAGAGAAAAGAGGTGGGTCTGTCCCTGAGGATCCCCAAAGATCCCCAATGGCAGTGCTTCCCTGAGTGGTGCCTCTTTCCCCTCCTCCCCCGCCCAGCCAGCAAAGAGGGTCCTCTCACCTGTCTCTGGACCATCTTTTCCTGCACACTGGGAGGGGTTTGACCAAGAGTCTCTCATGCTCCTGCCTCCCTTACCCTGCAGCCTTTCCCCCCATCTCCCCTGGCGGTGTCCCACTCCCTTTCTTCCCCCCCCCCGTCCACCCCCATCAGCATCAATGGGTCCCTCCCACCATCCCCTGGTAACGGGGGGGGGGGGCTCCTTTCCCCCTTCTAGGGACCCTGGACAGCACCCCAATAGCAACAGTGGACCCTGACACAACCCATGGATGCTTACCACTAGCTCTCCCCCCAAGGGAGGAGACACACCAATGCTTCCAACCTCAGAAGTGGAATGGGGGGGAGAAAGAAAACACCAATTGGAATCCTCCCTTCTGTCATGTCTTTTTTTCCCATGGAGAAAGCCTTTGGAGCAGAAGCTAGTCAGATTTGTAATCGTGGCAAATATGTGTAGGATGAGGGTGAAAGTTTGTTCTCCGAGCTTGTGGGTTGCTTTCCAAATGTTTCATTACCAGGCTAGGTAACATCTTCAGCAGAGTTTAGGGGATGTTAATATTGGTGTTATTCTGTTTATAAGAAAATCTCTATCCACATCAACACCAAACACCAGTTAAAATCATTGGCCACACTATCACCCGCCACTCTCAAGAGTTCATCAAAGCCTGGCACTCCACCCAGCAATTCCATCAACAATCGACCTACAACCAGCCTACGAACCCCTCAGAATCCAAATCAACCGCATAGTCAACCAGAAACAGCACCGACCCTCAACCAACTCACCCAAGCCCCCTCTCCCCCCAGCAGTTCACATCCTAATGATCTTGACCTGAGGTAACCTCCCCATCACAAGACCCTCACTTGACATACCCACACCTGAAGCTTTTATCAACAGAAGAACACTGACACCCACCCAATTCCACTGAAAATGTTACCTAGCATGGTAACAAAAGATTTGGAAACCAGTCCACAAGCTCAGAGAAGGAACCTTCACCCTTAGCTAGCCAAATTGTCTGCAGACACAACTCAAGACCGTTCTGTGTTAAACTGGGTTGTCCCCAAGAGAAGGCAGGTAGGCCTCAAGCAAAGTAATGTCTAAGGGAGGCAAGTATTGCTGAGATGTGGAAATCTCATTCTTCTAGCGGAATAATGAGTGAGTCTTGTAATGTCTGAGTGGCTTCTACGAATCTATGTGACACCCCTTGGCCGAGGTCGATCCCTCTGCGCCTCTAGAAAGCACTTGGCACGTGAATGGGACAGAGAAAATGTCCCATGGTCCAAGAGGGAATCAATTTTCTCAGTAGGAGAAAGACCAGTAGATGAAAAATCCAAGGAAGCAGCTTCAGGCAAGTAGTTGGGAGAAATTTCCTGACCAGACAAGGCTTTAGCCAAGGGAACAGCCCACCACTTGAAGCACGGAGGTCTCTTGCACAAGAGTCTTCAAATAGCGGGGAGGGCCATCAGGCAAATGCCCCAGCATGTCAATGTAGCAAGCAGGGATTGGACTAGATGGCTTCCTGGGAAGAACGGAGCATGAAGCTACACTCTTGTTAACAGGTGGTCCTCAACTTACAGCAGTTCAATTAGTGACCGTTCAAAGTTACAACGGCATTGCAAAAGTGACATTACTATTTTTCATAGGTACAACCTTTGCTGCATCTCCATGGTCATATGATCAAAATTCACATGCTTGGCAACTGGTTCATACTTACGACCGTTGCAGCATACTGGGGTCATGTGATCATTTTTTGCAGCTTTCTGACGAGCAAAGGGGGAAGCCAGATTCACTTAACAACCAGGTTACAGTAATAATTGTAAGAGGGACCTTGGAGTCTTAGTGGACAATCACTTAAAGATGAGCTAGCCATGTGCTGCAGCTGTCTAAGGACTGTGGGAAAGAATCGAGATCATGTGAAGTGTTAATACTACTTTATAATGCCTTGGTAAGACCACACTTGGAATACGCCATCCAGTTTTGGTCGCCGCGATGTAAAAAAGATGTTGAGACTCTGGAAAGAGTACAGAGAAGAGCAACAAAGATGATTAGGAGACTGGAGGCTAAAACATAAGGAACGGCTGCTGGAATTGGGTATGTCTAGTTTAATGAAGAGAAGGACTAGGGGTGACATGATAGCAGTCTTCCAATATCTCAGGGGCTGCCCCAAAGAAAAGGGAGTCAAGCTATTCTCCAAAGCGCCTGAAGGCAGGACAAGAAGTAACGGATGGACAGTAATCAAGGAGAGAAGCACCCTAGAATTAAAAAGAAATTTCCTGACAGTTAGAACAATTAATCAGTGGAACAACCTGCCTCCAGAAGTTGTGAATGCTCCAACACTGGAAGTTTTTAAGAAGAGACTGGACAGCCATTTGTCTGAAAAGGTATAGAGTTCTCTGCATGAGCAAGGGGTTGGACTAGAAGACCTCCAAGGTCTCTTCCAACTGTTACTCTGTTCAGTTCTATTCTAGCCTAGCCTAGCCTTGCCTGCTAACTTATCAATTGCAGTGATTCATTTAACAACAGTGGCAAGAAATGTCCTAAAATGGGGCATATCCAGGGCTTTTTTTCTCATTGAACGCTCAGAACGGAGTTCCGGCACCTTTTTTGGATGGAACCTTGTAGGGTAGGCAAGTTGGGTTGTATAACATGTGTGAGTTCCGGCACCTTTTTCTTTTACACAAAAAAGCACTGGGCATATCTCAACAAAGGTCTCAGTGAACAACATAAATTTTGGGCTCAGTTGTGATCGTAAGTCGAAGACTGCCTGAATCCAACCCTATTGTGCAACGCCTCCCCCCCCCCGCTAAAATAAATGCCATCAGAAATGCTCCTGGCTCAAAAAGAGGCGCGAGGGACAAGAGACTGTTTAGCCCGCGTTAGCATTTAAGGTCACACTACACGATGTTGCCACTAGAGAGCCGGGCGCTGCCGGCCCTGCCGACTTAGCGAGCGTTACTGCGCATGCGCTGGCGCCTGTCTGGCTGGGGAGAACCGGCAGTGAGTTGCACCCTTAATATCTTGGGGAGCGGGCAAGGTGGGGGATTGGGGGGAAACTACCCTGTTCTCTACCCGTAGGCAGAGCATCCCCGGCCGGTTCTTGCAAGGAAGAGAGGAAAGTGCGGTTCTATCCTGCAAACACTCTCGGAGCCAGTGGTGAGAAGGGGAACCCCGGATTCCCTGGAAAGATTGCTGGACTCCGAATCTCAAGGCTGGTAAGGAGGGGGAGACAACCCACCCCACCCCCATTCCTGCTCCTGGCTGAGCATGCAAGAGATCCGGCACTGGGGAGGGGAAGGTTGGGGGGGGGGGAGAGGAAGCTTAAAGCACCACTGGCTTACATTTTGCATAAACTGGGTTTGCTTCCCAGATTTGTAATAAGCATCCAGGAAAGGGGCACTCCTCCACTCCTTGCAAACGGTCCCATTTCAACCTTTTTGGGGGTGTGGGTGTGGGTGTAAAGGATCAATTCTGTGCCTCAAATGCAACTGTTGGCGGTGCTCTAAGCTCCCCCCCCATTTTTTACCTGTTGTTAGTGGACCTCAGCTACACCTCCACAGAAGACCCTCCCCCAAATTAGTGTTGGTCTCCAAGGGGAGGGAAGGGGAGGGAAGGGGAGGAGAGAGGGAGGACAAACATTACCCTCATCTGAAAGTCTGTGAGAGGTTCTCGGCCATCCAGGTCATGGTTGTCCCAAAGATGCTTTTTTAAAGAGGCAACTGGATTTTCTTGTTTTTCCTTTGGCTCTGAGTGGATCCTTCCACTCCCCACCATCCAGTCAGAGCTGAAGAAGCTTCTTGAATGAGAAGTGAAACGCCTTCAAAGGAAAAACGAAGTCCAGCTGTGGCGTGAAAAAGCATCTTTGGGACACTGAGCTGAAACATCTTTTAAGACACATAGGTCTGGAAGGGACCTTGAAGGTCTTCTAGTCCAACCCACTGCCCATGGCAGGAGACCTAATATCAGGGGGTCTTCAAACTTGTGAACTTCAACTCCCAGAATTCCTCAGCCATACTGACTGAGGAATTCTGGGAGTTGAAGTCCACAAGTCATAAAAGGGCCAAGTTTGAAGACCCCTGCCTTTTATCACCTCCGATGAATGGTTATCCAATCTTTCCTTGAAAACCTCCACTGCACCCACAACTCCAGGACACAAGCTATTCTATTGATTAATTGTTCTCACTTTCAGGAAATTTCTGCTTAGTTTCAGGTTGAATCTCTGTTGAACAAGTTCCCATCCAAGTTCTACCCACAGGAGTTTTGGAGACTAAGTCGACTTCCGTGTCTCTATAGCAGCTCCTTGTGTACCTAAAGACAGCTATAATGTTCTCTTTTCCCCCCTTATGCAGACCCCTTATCAATTGTTATTCTCTGCACTCTGCCCTCTTCCTAGCATCTCAGCATCTTTTTTGTATTGTGGTAACCAGAATTGGATGCTGTATTCGAAGTGAGGATGCAGCCTAGAACTATGTTTGCTTTTTTGGCAGTTGCAGCCCATTGCCAGCTCATACGTAAACCACCAGGACATCTAGATTCCCCCTTACAGTTACCGCTGTTGAGCCAGTTACTGCCAGTTCTATATCTGTGCATTTGATTTCTCCTGCCTAGGTATAGGACTTTACTTTTCTCACTACTGAACTTCATCTTGTTTGTACTGGATCTTACTGGCTAGAGTCGAATGCTCAAGTCTCTCAAGTTCCTTCTGAATCTTCAGTCTATCTTGTTAGCAATTCTCCCAAACTTGGGGTCATCTGCAAATTTGATGAGCTTCTGTTCTATTCTCATCTAGATAATTTAGGAACATGTTGAAGAGTACTGACCCCCAAAACAGAACTTTGAGGTATCCCACTGTACACGCTCCTCCAGGTACGTAGATATAGTTCCACGGAGGACTACATACTAAGTGCAGTTGGTCAGCCAGCTATGAATCCATCTGGTGGTAACATTGTTCTACCTTAGCAAAGAAATAGGCTGAGGTCTACTTTGTCAAATCCACATGAGAGATAAGATAACCTTTGTTGTCAAATCCATAACTATACTGTATTTATGTTGTTTCCCTGATCTGCTAATTTAGTCACCTTATCAAAGAAGAAAATAAGGTTTGTCTGGCATGAACTGTTTTTGACAAACTCATGCTGACCTGGTAATTGCGGCTTCTAGGTGCTCACAAATCCACTACTTGATTCTCTTTTCCAAGATTTTCCCAGGTAGTGATGTCGTTTCCTGGATCCATTTTCTCCTGTTTTATACCTGAGTTCACCTTTCTTCTCACCGCTCCTTTTCTTGTTGTCTGATTATTTATTGTGGGTTTATATTTGGGGATAATTAATAATGATGATGATGATGATGACGATGATAATAAAGTTGGAAGGGGTCTTGGAGGTCATCTAGTCCAACCCTCTGCTCAGGCAGGAAACCCTATACCATTTCAGACAAATGGCTGGCCAATCTCTTCTTAAAAACTTCCAGTGTTGGAGCATTCACAGCTTCTGGAGGCAGGTTGTTCCACTGGTTAATTGACCTCACTGTCAGGAAGCTTTTCCTTAGTTCTAGGTTGCTTCTCTCCTTGATTAGTTTCCATCCGTTGCTTCTTGTCTTGCCTTTGGGCAGCTTGAGGTTAGACTCTAAAGATTTGACTCTTCTCTTTCCAATTTTAGTTTTTAGCCTTTCAGATAACTGTCTTCCAAACACATTCTTCCAGGTTCTAGTGAGATGCAGCCTCCTCCAAAATCAATTAAAAAAACATTAATTTTGCCCCACTCCAAAATCAGTTGCTTTGATTTAAGATTAACTGGCCATGATTTCCCAGTGACAATATTCTGTGTAATTCCTGAGTTTTTCTTTTTCAGCTTAGATGTAATAGTTGGAGGCCATTTGAGGGCTGAATGGCTTGAAAAACGTCTCTTGGCCTCGCCGTGCAACTCGTTCAGATCCCATATCTGAAAAGACCTTTGGAGACACAGAAGATCTTCAGGGCCCTTGTGGATTCCTGTCAGAGGAGACTGGAAATGGATGCAAACCAGCCGGCCTGGGACAGAATAAGAAAAGGCCCTGCTTCTGCTCAGGTTGGAAGCTATGGGGAGGTGTGGTTAGGAACCGGGCAGAAGATCCTGGAGGAAGCTCTTTGTTCTGAGATCCAGCATTGGTACTTCAGAAACAACCCCTTTCAGGAGGCTGAGGGGCCACGAGAGCTTTGCAGCCGCCTTCACCGCCTTTGCCGGGGGTGGTTGCAGCCCGAGAAGCACACCAAGGCTCAAATATTGGACCGGGTGATCTTGGAGCAGTTTCTGACCGTCCTGCCTGGAGAGATGCAGCGCTGGGTGCAGGAGTGCCAGCCAGAGACTAGTTGCCAGGCAGTGGCCCTGGCTGAAGGCTTCCTGCTAAACCAGGCAGAAGAGGAAGAGCAGGGAAGGTGCCAGGTGAGAGGTACTCCTCTTGAGAAAAATAGATGGATTTTAATCTGCTTGAACTCTTAATTATCTGCCTAAGAGAGTTGTCAGGGTTAATAATAACAGAAGATTATTTAGAGCAGACATGTCAAACACAAGGCCCGGGGGCCGGATTCGGCCTGCGAAATGGTTTCATGCGGCCCGCAAAGCCACTCTGGAAACAGTGAGGGAATGGCCCCCACTGCCTTGGCCCTGGCCCAGAGACCCTCCTCCTGCCAGAGACCCTCAGATCTGTCCCACTCCTGCCCAGGGCCTCATAGGCACCCTTGATGCGAACGATGTAGAGCTGGCCACACCCACCCAGTAGGCCATACGCACTTTAGCCACGCCCATCCAGTAGGCCACGCCCACCCTGGCCATACCCACCCAGCCTCCTAAGGGCAACTGCAATGCTGATGCGGCCCTCAGTGAAATTAAGTTTGACACCCCTGATTTAGAGAATTTCATTAGAGAAATTGTTCCTGTGTTCTCCCAGAGGACATACATTGAGTAGCTCTTCCATTGCCCTCTTCCTTTCCCACTAATAAGACACAGAGGTCTTGCAATATGCTGGGCACAAAATGAAAACCCAGTTTTTCTTATATCCTGTACTCAATTCCTCTCCCTTGCCGGTATTTTTCAGGTTCCGAGGTCCTTCCTGGAACTGGGCACTTATCCTGAGGAAATGGTACTTCCCGCAAATTCTTTGTGTTTCAGGGCTATCCCCAAACAGGAACATCAACATCAGGATGGTTCACTAGGTGATGGTTGTTATGCATGGTTTAAGGTTTTTAGAGATATTCCAGTTTTTCTTAATTTTGTGTATCTGCTCGCTTGTGTCTAATTATTAGAATTACTAGGTGACACAACAAGAAAGACTTTAATTCTCCTACTTGACGCTAGAAGGCTTAAGTCCCACGAAGGAAGTCCTTCCCTTCAGTCCATACACTGCTTTCCCATGATTCCCCATTTGCAGGAGACTGGTTCTTCTATGGATCACCCGGGTGGTATTCTGACTCCTTCATCCCAATGTATTTTTCCTTTTCCTGAGAGATGGAGAGGGGAACAACCTGTCTTTGGCCTTTCTTGATAATTTTGATTAAATTCTAATGTTATAATTATGTTAAATTCTAATCCCTGCCATTTTGTGCCTTCAGACCAGAAGAGAGTTAATCTTTTTCCAGCTTTCATCTTATCTCTTTGTTTCCCAGGGAAAAAAATGCAGTCACAATTGTTTGCTGGACCACCTCCTTGTATTGGTGAAGCTGAAAGAGCAGCTGGATCTCCAGCTCAGGTAGGAAGGAAAATAGCAGGGACTAATTTGGGGGAGTCGTGGGAGATCTCCATTTTCATTTGGGGTCTCAGCGCATGATAGTGCACTGAGATCTCAAATGTGCTGATTGTGTGAGTCTGCTCATAGGGATTCTTTCTCTTTCAGAGTCCCGTGTCCTTTGAGGAGGTGGCAATATATTTCACCAGTGAAGAGTGGCTGCTGCTGGATCCCAGTGACAAAGCTTCACACCAAGAAGTCATGTTGGAGACTTGTGGGATTGTAGCCTCTTTAGGTAAGGGTTCTAGAATTAAGTCAAAGCAAGGAGTCACTAGACAGTTTGTTTAAAACTTGGGAAATCTGCAGATCTTGTTAAACTGATTGCCATAATATGTATGTTGTGGCATTGGATTCAAGTAAGGTACCTCATATCTATGGACATTCTCAGTCATCCAGGTCATAGTTATCCCAACAGTGGTTTTTCACAAGGCTGAACTTTCTTGTTTTTCTTTTGGGAAAACTTTTTATCAAACAAGCTTCTTTAGCTCTGACATAGGAGAACAAACCCATCAGGACAAGATTCAGCATCCATCTGCATTTAAAAGTGGGCCTTGGTGGAGCAGTGGGCTAATGCCTCCTTAAGTAACACCAGCTGCCTGCAATTAGTGCAGGTTCGAGTCCCACCAGGCTCAAGGTTGACTCAGCCTTCCATCCTTCCGAGGTAGGTAAAATGAGGACCCAGATTGTTGGGGGCAATAAGCTGACTTTGTAATAATGCCGCTTGGGGTGTGTGTGTGTGTGTGTGAAAGCCCTAATAAATGGGATTAAAAAAAAAAAGACAAAGGCCACTCTTTCCAAGATAGTAAAGTCCACATTTTGGACAGAGAGGACTGATGGTTTGAAAGGGGGCTCAAAGAGGCCATCTATGTCGAAATTGAACCACCCTCTCTCAACAGAGGGGGAGGGATACGACATCATCTATATCAAGTCTACAACACAGTCCTTTCAGCAGTTCCAAGAAGGCTCCACATTGATTTGCACTACTCGGGTCACCCTGAGAACACAGATAAATCTCCAACCCTCAATGACTCTCCAAAAGAATGAAAATGATCTGTTGTCTGAAAGGAATATAAATGCTTCCATTCCCCACCATCCAGTCAAAGCTGAAGAAGCTTCTTGGATGAGAAGCGAAACATCTTCAAAGAAAAACAAAGTCCAGTTGCCTGTTGAAATGCACCTTTGGGACAATCATGACCTGGATGACTGAGAATCTCAATAGACACTCTACCCCACTGTTTTTCCATGTGTACATTCCATCACATAGGCAATTTTTTAAAAACAGTAACTTAGCATTCACGCTGTCATTTTCCCTCTTGCTTTCTCTGCAGATGCAGGCTAGGGACTGGCATGGGAACAACAAGTTGTATGTTTGTTGCATTAGAAATATTGAAAGATCTTCTGGAAATCATGAGATTTAATCTCTGGTGGCATACTGAATTTCTTGCTTTTCTAGTCAGATTTTCTAATTGCTCTTTTCCCCCATCAAGCAGTTGACGATCAGGAGATTGAAGATTACCAAGAGCCAAGTGTTGTGCCATCAGATGTAATCAAGATTGAAATAAAAGAAGAGACATCTACAGATAAGTGTGGAAGGAGGCAATATGAGAAAAACCAGTACTACAATTGGAGAGACAACTCCACACTTGAATGTGTGGAAATGGATTATCACCTGACCAAAAATGATTGTAAGGAAAATGGGATGGGAAACTGTCAAGGAAGTGGGGAAATATTCCAAGCAAAATCCAGTTTTGCTAACTACCATCTCAGCAATAACATTGACATTATTCCTCATAAAATGATCCACACAGGAGAGAAAGCTTATAAACCTGTGGACTGTGGAAAGAGCTTTAGTAGTAACCTTAACTACCATAAAAAGATACATTCAGGGAAAAAGTCTTATAAATGCACAGTCTGTGGAAAAGGATTCGGTTCAAACAGCTCCCTTACTTATCATGAAAGGACCCATAGGGGAGAAAAACCTTATGAATGCCTGGAGTGTGGGAAGAGCTTCATCCAAAGCAGTGACCTTACTTCTCATAAAAGGATCCATACAGGGGAAAAACCATATAAGTGCATGGACTGTGGGAAAAGCTTCAGTTCAAATAGTTCTGTTAATTATCACAAAAGGATCCATACAGGAGAGAGACCCTATGAATGCCTAGAGTGTGGGAAGAGCTTTAGCAAAAGCAGTGTCCTTACTGCCCATAGAAGGATGCATACAGGGGAAAAACCCTACAAATGCATAGATTGTGGGAAATGCTTCAGTTTGAACAGTTCCCTTACTTCTCATAGAAGGATCCATACAGGGGAGAAGCCATATAAATGCATAGAGTGTGGGAAGAACTTCAGCAAAAGCTGTTACCTCACTTCCCATAAAAGGATCCATACAGGAGAGAAGCCCTATCAATGTTTGGAGTGTGGGAAGAGTTTCAGCAAGAGCAGTGTCCTTACTTCCCACAAAAGGATCCATTCAGGGGAAAAACCTTATAAGTGTGCAGACTGTGGAAAGACCTTTCATGGGCGTGGGCACCTGATGTCTCATAGGAGGATTCACACAGGAGAGAAACCCTATAAATGTGTGGAGTGTGGAAAGAGCTTCAGTCATAGTGGTTCCCTTACTTCTCATAAAAGGGTCCATACAGGAGAGAAACCTTATAAATGCACAGAGTGTGGAAAGAGCTTCAGTCGAAGCAGTTCCCTTACTTGCCATAGAAGGATCCACTCAGGATTCAAACCTTATATATGCAATCAATGTGGGAAGAGTTTTAGTACAAGCAGCTCTCTTACTTACCACATTAGTATCCACACGGGGAAGAAACTATATCAGTGCATGGAGTGTGGGAAGAGCTTCAGGTTGAAAAGTCACCTAAATTCCCATAAAAAGATCCACACAGGGTTGAAACCATATAAGTGTATGGAATGTGGAAAGAGTTTTTCTGAAAACAGGACCCTTATTTGTCATGAAAGAATCCACACAGGGGAGAAAAAATATGCATGCACGGTGTGTGGAAAGAGTTTCATGTGGAGCAATCAACTTACTTCCCATAAAAGGATCCACATGGGGGAGATGCCTTTAGGGACTGAAGTGTCGTTTGTTCATGTAAACAGATCCGCTATGATATGAAACCTTATAAGCGTGGAATGCAGACAGAACTTTAGTCAATGATTCATGTTAAGACACTTGATGTACAGGTCTATATATCGGCAGGACTAACTTTCTCTGAGGATATCTCTCTGATATTATAAATTAAAGCAGAGGTCCCCAACCTTTTGGGCACCAGGGTCTGATTCTGTGGAGAGAGGTTTTTCCACGCACTGGAGTGGGTGTGGTTTTGTTTTGCTGCCTGTATCCCACGGATGGGGCTTTGCTTGTTTGTGTGGACTGGGCTGGCATGCCACAGCCTGGTACTGGTTCATGGACCCAGGGTTGGGGAGCCCTGCTGTAAAGCACTATGGAGTAGTATATCTACATGCTATTGCTATTTGCCTGTTCCAGCAGAGCAATAGTGTTGTCTCTTCTCTGAAATATTGCCATCTTGTGCATCCTCAAAACTCGCCTTTTTTTGCAGCTTTCTGTCCTATGGAACAAACTTTCCAAGATCTGATAGTCTCTGCCCCCTTTTCCCCAAAGGTGCTTTTTCAGGAGGCATTTGACTTTCTTGTTTTTCTTTGAAGACGTTTTGCTTCTCATCCAAGAAGCTTCTTCAGAACTGAAGAAGCTACTTGGATGAAAAGTGAAACATCTTCAAAGAAAAGCAAAGTCCAGTTGCCTTGTGAAAAAGCACCTTTGGGATAACTATGACCTGGATGACTGAGAATCTCCTTAGATACTCTGCCCCTTTTATCCTTCCAGAGAGCCCTTAAAACGTGGGTGCATTAGAGAAGTGAGGCAGTGGCACCTGGTTTTTCCCCCCTGTTTGCTTTTATATTGTTTTATATTGTTTTATTAGCTGTAAGCCATTCAGTTGTTTTAAGATTGGCAGCTATGCAAATGTTTAAAGTTTTAATAAACACATACAGGTTATCCTCACTTACTGACAATAGGGACTGGCAACTCCCATTATTAAACCACATAGTTATAAATTGAAACATCACACGGCTGTGCTGGTCTTACCTCAGTTGTTCAGTTCCACTTGTAATTGTTAATCATGTCACCTCTGGTCATAAAACACAATTTGAAATGATTACATGTGAGTTCTTGCTGGCCTCCACATTGACTTTACTTATGAGAAGCTGGCTAGTTTAAGTTTTGATCATGTGCCCTCAAATTAGGGCCAGCTCTTATGATTAGAGACAAGTAATCCTTGACTTATTATAATTGGTTTGGAACTTTCACTGCAGAATGTGGCCATTAAGTGAATAATGCCAAATTTTATTATCTTTTTGCCTCAGTCGTTAAGTGAATCAGCTTCCCCCATTAACTGACTAGTTGGGATGAGCACAAAAGATGAGCACACAACACTCAAATGTTGCAACTGTCAAATACATGCCAGCCATCAAGCACCTAAATTGCAATCATGCAGTGGTTGTAAGTGCAAAGTCACTTTTTCCAGTGCCATTGTAACTTTAAAAGGTCACTAAACAAATAGTTGTAAATTGAGGATTACCTGTAGAGATTTTGCCCCAAACAATCTGTCCCTAACTGGGTCCTTTGGTTTTCCGATGGTGCCTCACTGCAGCTGTAGCTGAGGCAGTCTGATGGCACTCTTAAGGGAAGCTGTGAGAAATTGCTAGAACCATGGGAAGTAGAAAAAAATAAAGGTTCCAGATTAAGCACCCCAATGAGGGAGTAAGTGTCACTGCACGTTTTTTTTGTGTTCGTCAGAAAAGTTCATTTCTAACTGTATTCTTCCCCTGCTCTCTGCACCTGTTATGATAACCTATCTGGTAACCATAGTGAAGCCCATATGACTAGTTATGTTTTGGTTTTAAACTGCTATGTGCGCATGTCTAGAAAAAGTTTCTCACAGTTATTCTTTATTGTCCTTTACCACCTTTGCTGTTACTCTCTGTTACGTTAGGATGTAGTCAGCTAGCTCTCTTTATCACATATATTTAGTTTGTATATTTTTGTAATTAAAAGGTATTTAGTAGGATGATGCGTCGTGTTTTATTTCTTTCCTTCATGCACATCATGCATTCTCTGAGGCACGATCCTTCGCCCTCTACTAAGGTGATTTTTACCTTAACAGTAAGAAAATCTGCCCAGAGGCAAAGCAAAACTGGCCAAAAGTAATGTGTCATGAACCAATTAAAACTGCTGATGTAACCTGAGATCTATGAGGTCTATATAAGCTTGACATGAGGGTACACAGACAGATCTTGCTTTGTGACTCTAGTGTCCCTCATGTGAATTTTTTACCTCAGTACAGAAATAAAGTTTTAAATATATTCACATCCACCTCTGTGTGATTATTGGTTCCTCACAGCAGATGAAACAAACCTCTGGGCTGTGTCTATGCACCCACTCTGCAGCTCAACCTGTTTCACACAGCCTGATATTTCTTTTATGGGGCCCTTTCTTCCACTCTGCCTGGAGGGAGCTGAGAAATTAAGCTTCTCTCTCTCTGTTGCAGCCTGACTGGAAGACCACCAGGAGATCCTATGTCTCAAAGGGAAGCTTTCAAAAGATTTCTAGCATCTGAGGGGAAACACAAGGCTCCAGAGACCTTTGACAGGACTCAGGAGATCACCATTTCTCTCCAGGCTTCTCTCTCTTTGGGGTCTCAAGCCCAGGGCCAAGCTGGAGGGTGCTGCCTCTTCTCTCAGGAGGAGTCAATATTTGTGTGTGTGTGTGTGTGTGTGTAAGAGTGAATGAGAGAGTGTTTTGTGTGTTTGTGTATGTCTGTCTCACCTCAGGGCGAGGAAGGGAGAGTCGCGCCCAGTAGAGAAGACCAAAGGGCTCCCTTTTCCCGCCAAAACCGGTCAGGTGCTCCTCTCACGTCATTGGTTTGTCAGGCTCATGTGACCCGGCGGGCTCCCCTCCCACCATCCACGCCCGCCCCCAGCAGAACGTCCTGCGGTGAGAGGAACATCCTTGCTCGCTCGGAGCGCGACTGAGCATGCGCGGCGCTCGGAGGATGTCTGAGGCCGGAGGCTCCGGAGATTTTCCGCGACTCAGACCTGATTAAAAGACTGAAACGCTGAAGGGCTGCGACACAAGTGGAGCCTCTCTCCCTCAATCTCGAACCGGCGAGGCTGCCTCTCCCCCTTTTCCTCTGCAGGTTCAAAGTTGAATCCAAAGTTGACAAAGACTGGGGGTTGGACTAGATGACCTCCAAGGTCCCTTCCTCTTCTGTTTCTCTTTCTAATAATATCTTGGAGGTCATCTAGTCCAAGCCCTGATCCGACAGAAAACCCTATAACATTTCAGGCAAATGGCTGTCCAGTCTCTCCTTAAAAACGTCCAGTGTTAGAGTATTCACCACCCCTGGAGGCAGGTTGTTCCACTGGTTAATTGTTCTGTCAGGAAGTTTCTCCTTAGTTCAAGGTTGCTTCTCTCCTTGATTAATTTCCATTTGTTGCTTCCTGTCCTGCCTTCAGGCTCTTTGGAGAATAGCTTGACTCCCTCTTTGTGGCAACCCCTGAGATACTGGAACACCACTGTCATGTCACCCCTTGCCCTTCTCTTCATTAAACTAGACATACCCAATTCCAGCAACCGTTCATGATATGGTTTAGCCTCCAGTCCCCTAATCATCTTTGTTGCTCTTCTCTGTACTCTTTCTAGACCAGAGGTATCAAACTGCCGGCCCATGGGCTGGAGCGTTACGGAGAAGCTGCACCCACCCCATTTTCGGCAATGGAAAAAAGTTCCGATACGTCGCACGACGTCACATGATGTCATGGGTTTGACATGCCTGTTCTAGACTCTGTTTCCTGCCTGAGCAGGGGGTTCGACTAGATGACTTCCAAGGTCACTTCCAACTACTACTACTACTACTACTTCTTCTCCTCCTTCTGAGTTTCTGTTAGGTTCTAGCTCAGTTTGGGTGGGGTTGTTTGGGGAGGGTGGAGGCCATCTTTGGGAGAGGATTGTAGGAGGGTTAAGAAGGAACCACCACCCCCTTCAAAGAAAAAGCATACGGGAGCAGTGCCTGGGTCCACCCTGGAGGGAATGCGTGTGTTTGTGTGTGAGACAGGTAGAGAAGCGCAGCCCCACAGCTGATGAGGGACTTGGGGGGTCTGTGGGCATCCTCCAGTCCAGTCCAGGAGGGTGAGCAGAAGCAGCCCTGAGGTCCAGACTCCCCTACAACCAGTGGTGGGATTCAGCCAGTTCCCACCAGTTTGGTAGAACCGGTAGCTCAGTTTTTGCTGCCCAGTCCCAGAACGAACTTCCAGAAGCGACATCCCCATAGAGAACCGGTTGTTCACATATTTGAATCTCACCTCTGCCTGCAACCCGAGAAGAGTCCTTGCCGGAGAAATGGGTTGGGTTGGGTTAGGGTGGGAAGACTCCCAGGACTATGCCGGGTATCTGAGCTTTGCCAAGATGACAAACACTTGCTCTTCCCCTTTTGTAGCAAAGTGTTCTTGCCGAGCTGCCCCATAAGTGAACCTCGCAGACAGGCGAGAACAAGTTGTTTGTGCTGCAATCATATTACAAGTCTTTTTCTTGACATGGGAGGCACCAGACTCATGCAGAGGGGGAGCGAGAGCAGTTGGGGTGGGGCAGATCCCTGAGCTGCCCGTGTGCCACCACGGCCACAACAGACAATGTGATTTTGGCAGTGGTGGGATTCAAGTTTGGCTCCCCAATGAAGGGAGCAGGCAAAAGGGCTGGGAGGGGGGGGCATATGCCCACGGGGCCTGAGCACAGCCCTCCTTGGGCCTCTCATGGAAACTGCTTCCCCACCAGGGTTGTGAGAGGCCTCAACTAGCAAGACTCCATCTTGTCCCGCATGTCCATCTCAGTTGCACAATGTATACACACCAACAAACACACACTCATAGGTTGGGTGTGCCAAGAGCAGAGGAGAAAACTGAAGGAGCCAAAGCAGCCTCCACCATTCCAAATGCTCTTCCTAAAGATGGATCAACACGAGCAGCTTACTAGTCCTCATGAAGGACAAGTGAATTAGAGCAGGGGTTCACAATTCCCAGGCTGTGGCCTCTTCGAAACCGGGCTGCAGATGGGCAAGTGCGCACGTAGGTTAAGCTACACTTGCACAAGTGAAGGGCACTTGCACTCACACGCCAAGCTGTGTGCATGTACTTTGCGTGCAAGTGTCAACTCACACATGTGGAGGTTCACACGCGAGCGCAAACATCCTCTGCTCACGTGCAAAGCAAGCACACCACTCACACAAATGGAGCTGTATGCCCATATGTTCGCCTCTCACTAACACACCCCATGCCCCGCCAGGCCCCCAAGATGAAAAGCTGGGGACCGCTGAATTAGGAGTTCCAGGAAGTATAATATAGAATTAGAAGACTGGCAAAAGTTATGGAAAAGAAATGTTAAATTAACTAAAGCAGTGGCATATAAAGAAAATTTATATAAAATGTTTTACACGTGGCATATGACACCAGTGAGATTAGCAAAAATGTTTAAAAATACTTCAAACAACTGTTGGAAATGCAAACGAATACTAAGTGCTTACTATCATATCTGGTGGACATGCCCCGAACCAAAAAGATTTTGATTAAAAACACATTTATGGTTGGAGAAAATGATTTAAAAACAAATAAGACTTTAAGCCAGAATTATTTTTGTCAGGAATAATAGGAGCAAATTATGAGAAAGATTGTATGTGTTTAATTCTACACGTACTAACTGCAGCAAGAATTGTATTTGCCCAACATTGGAAAAATGAAAATTTACCAACTGAAGAAGTATTAAGAAAATGTTACAAGTGTGCAGAAATGGACAGATTTGACTTTAAAGATAAAAGAGAAAGAAGACTCAGTGTATTTTCTATCAATGGCTAGAAAAATGAGTCAGAAAGGAACGTGATATGTAATCTTGAATATATATTAGTAAGAAGACTATTGAGCGATTAACACATTGCTTATGATAATGAACTATTATCTATTATTTCTTGTTAAACACGTGAACTCAGACATTATGCTGTTTGCTAAACATTGCTAAAAATCCCTTCATGGATTACTGCCTTGTCGTGGCGAAGGGGCTTGCGTAATTCAATGAAGCTATGAGCTATGCCGTGCAGGGCCACCCAAGACGGACAGCTCATAGCCGAGAGTTCTGACAAAACATGATCCACTGGAGAAGGAAATGGCAACCCACTCCAGTATCTTTGCCATGAAAACCCTATGGTCAGTACCAAAAGGCAAAACGATATGATGCTGGAAGATGAGCCCCTCAGGTCAGAAGGCGTCCAATATGCTACTGGGGAAGAGCAGAGGGCTAGTACTAGTAGCGCCAGAAAGAATGAAGCGACTGGGCCAAAGCTGAAAGGACGCTCAGCTATGGATGTGTCTGGTGGTGAAAGGAAAGTCCGATGCTGTAAAGATTTTTTCTCCATAGGAACCTGGAATGTAAGATCCATGAATCAAGGCAAGCTGGACGTGGTCAAACAAGAGATGACAAGACTGAACATCGACATCTTAGGTATCAGCGAACTAAAATGGACAGGAATGGGTGAACTTAATTCAGATGACCATCAGGTATACTACTGCGGGCAAGAATCCCTCAGAAGAAATGGAGTAGCCTTCATAGTCAATAAAAGAGTAGGAAAAGCAATACTGGGATACAATCCTCAAAATGACAGAATGATCTCAGTTCGAATCCAAGGCAAACCATTCAATATCACAGTAGTCCAAGTCTATGCCCCAACCACCGGTGCTGAAGAGGATGAAATTGACTGGTTCTATGAAGCCCTACAGCACCTTATAGAACTAACACCAAAAAATGATGTTCTTATCATCATGGGGGATTGGAATGCTAAAGTAGGAAGCCAAAAGATAACTGGAATAACAGGCAAGTTTGGCCTTGGAGTGCAAAATGAAGCAGGGCACAGGCTGATAGAATTCTGTCAAGAGAATACGATGGTGATAGCAAACACTCTTTTCCAACAACCCAAGAGACGGCTCTACACATGGACATCACCAGATGGTCAACACAGAAATCAGATTGACTATATGCTCTGCAGCCAAAGATGAAGAAGCTCTATACAGTCAGTAAAAACAAGACCAGGAGCTGACTGTGGCTCAGACCATGAGCTTCTCCTTGCAAAGTTTAGGCTTAAACTGAAGAAAGTAGGGAAAAGCACTAGGCCACTCAGGTATGAATTAAATCATATCCCTGTTGAATATACAGTAGAGATGACAAATAGATTTAAGAATTAGATCTGATAGACAGAGTGCCTGAAGAACTATGGACAGAGGTTCGCCACATTGTACAAGAGGTAGCAACCAAAACCATCCCAAAGAAAAAGAAATGCAAGAAAGCAAAATGGCTGTCTGAGGAAGCTTTGCAAATAGCTGAGGAAAGGAGGAAGCGACAGGCAAGGGAGAAAAAGAAAGATACGCCCAATTGAATGCAGAATTCCAGAGAATAGCTAGAAGAGATAAGAATGCCTTCTTAAATGAACAGTGTAAAGAAATAGAAGAAAACAATAGAATAGGGAGGACCAGAGATCTTTTCAAGAAAATTGGAGATGAAGGGAACGTTTCATGCAAAAATGGGCATGATAAAGGACCAAAATGGCAGGGACCTAACAGAGGCAGAAGAGATTAAGAAGAGGTGGCAAAATTACACAGAAGAACTATACAAGAATGAGCTTAACGACCCTGATAATCACAATGAGGTGGTCACTGACCTCGAGCCAGACATCCTAGAATGTGAAGTGAAGTGGGCCTTAGAAAAGCTGAGCAACAACAAAGCTAGTGGAGGTGACAGTATTCCAGCTGAGCTATTCAAAATCTTAAAAGACAATGCAGTAAAAGTGCTACACTCAATTTGCCAGCAAATTTGGAAAACTCAACAGTGGCCACAGGATCGGAAAAGATCAGTTTACATTCCAATTCCAAAGAAAGGCAGTGCCAAAGAATGTTCAAACTATCGCACCATTGCACTCATTTCTCATGCTAGTAAAGTCATGCTTAAAATCCTACAAGCTAGACTTCAGCAGTATGTGGATCGAGAACTACCAGAAGTACAGGCAGGATTTCGAAGAGGCAGAGGAACTAGAGATCAAATTGCCAACATACGCTGGATCATGGAGAAAGCTAGGGAGTTCCAGAAAAACATCTACTTCTGCTTCATTGACTATGCTAAAGCCTTTGATTGTGTGGATCATAACAAACTGTGGCAAGTTCTTAAAGAGATGGGAGTACCAGACCATCTTATTTGTTTCTTGAGTAACCTATATGCGGGTCAAGAAGCAACAGTGAGAACTGGACACGGAACCACTGATTGGTTCAAAATTGGGAAAGGAGTCCAGCAAGGCTGTATACTGTCGCCCTGCCTATTTAACTTATATGCAGAGCACATCATGAGAAAGGCTGGGCTAGATGAATCAAAAGCTGGAATTAAGATTGCCGGAAGAAATATCAAGAACCTTAGATACGCAGATGATACCACTCTAATGGCAGAAAGTGAACTAAAGAGCCTCTTGTTGCGGGTGAAGGAGAGTGCAAAACCTGGGTTGAAACTTAACATTAAGAAAACCAAGATCATGGCATCTGGCCCTCTCAATTCCTGGCAAATAGATGGGGAAGAAATGGAGGTAGTGAGAGATTTTATTTTCCTGGGCTCCAAGATCACTGCAGATGGGGACTGTAGCCAAGAAATTAAGACGCTTGCTCCTTGGGAGGAAAGCCATGGCAAATCTAGACAGCACACTAAAAAGCAGAGACATCACCCTGTCAACAAAAGTGTGTATAGTCAAGGCTATGGTCTTCCCAGTTGCAATGTATGGCAGTGAAAGTTGGACCATAAGAAAGGCTGAGCGCCAAAGAATGGAGGCCTTTGAACTATGGTGCTGGAGAAGACTCCTGCAAGTCCCTTGGACTGCAAGGCGATCAAACCGGTCAGTCCTAGAGGAGATCAATCCTGACTGCTCTTTAGAAGGCCAGATCCTGAAGCTGAAACTCAAATACTTTGGCCACCTAATGAGAAAGAAGGACTCACTGGAGAAGAGCCTCATGCTGGGAAAGATTGAGGGCGAGAAGAAGGGGACGACAGAGAATGAGGTGGCTGGATGGAGTCACTGAAGCAGTAGGCGTGAGCTTAAATGGACTCCAGAAGATGGCAGAGGACAGGAAGGCCTGGAGGAACATTGTCCATGGGGTCACGATGGGTCGGACACGACTTTGCAGCTAACAACAACAAAACATTGAGAATGTTATTTGGAAAAACCCCAACTCCAACCCTAACCCAAATTCCAGCCCCAATCCTGATCCCATCTCATTCCTAACCCTATAAAAACTAATAAAATTTATACAAAAACAAAAAGTTCCAGGAAGAATATGGTCTGTACCCTAGTTAGGCAAAGAAACTTTGTCTTCAGGTCTGGAAAGTTTGATGTCTTTTCCGCGTGGCTGAGCTCACTTACCCGAGCACCTGAGCTTTGGATGTCTCCCTCTCATTGGGCTTCTTTGGATGTCTCCCTCTCTGGGACTTCTGCCCCCCTCCCTCCCTCCCTCCCAGGTCCTAGTGCGAGAGGAGGAGGCACAGAAAAGGTCCAGCAGAATTTTATTCAAAAGGATCCAAAAGGCCCGAATGGCAGGCCCGGGGGCGCCAGCCGGCCCACCCCTCCCTCCGCGCTGCTCCTTCAAGTCTTGACGGGCACCTTGCCCTGGGTCCGCTGGAACTCCTGCTGCAGCCGGCCCAGGGCTTCCCGATGCTGCTCCGACTTCCGCTCGTAGTCCTGAATCTGGGTGTCGTAGCGCTTGCTGTGGAGACAGAGACAGAGAGAGTCGGGCCGGTAAGCGCCTGAGCATGGGGAGAAGCCAGAAAGACGGTGGGGGCCCTGAGGTAGACTGCCTCGGGAGCTGGAGGCCCCACCCAGGACACTCCCGCCCACTCACATCTCCCCTGTGATGTACTCCAGCCTCTTCCCGACGGTGGCTTTGGCTTCCTCCGTGTCCTGCTTCACCAGCACCGGCCCGATGAGCTTATAGACAGCGTTAGAGGAGTCCAGCAGGTCCAGCTCCTGCAAGGGGGCGGGGGAAGAAAAGGAGGAAGAGGAGGAGGGCTGTGGCTGAAAAGGAGCTCAAGGCGGGAAGGGGAGGGGATGACCAGCTTCGCCCTCACCTCCTTCACTACATGGTTCTCTGTCAACTGAGCCTCCAGCTTCTGACGGGCCGTCATGCATTTGCTCATATCTGCGAGGGGGGAAGAGAAGAGAACCCCCCCTTGTGGTTAGGGTCCTTCTGAATCTGTTTCCAGAAGCCACACACCCCTCAAGTCCAGGAGAGAGATTTTTTCAAAGAGCTTCAAAGGAATTGGGAGAGGGATGGGGCTCCGTGGACACCTCCCCCCCCAATACTGCCGAAAGGCTCAGCCTCTCAAATGGAGAACAGCACTTGGGGTCCCTCTGAAGACCATCCACACCTTTGTGAACCCCTCCATAGAGGGACCCCAGAGGGATCCCTCTATGGGGGTCACAATCTTTCTGTCTCCTGTGCACCAGCACCCCAAGAGGCGGGCGAAGGAGGGCACGGGGGGTGGGGTGAGGAATGCGACGGCACTTGTGGGCTTCCAGATACCCTCCCCAGCCATTCTAGAGCCCGCCTCAGCGAGCTCTCTGTATATGTTTCATGCCCACGCAAAGTGTGGGACTACAGCTGCTATTCTTTTTCACACAGCCCGGCTGGTGGGCTGCTGGCTGGGGAGGAGGGGAGCTGCCGTCCATCACATCTGGCTGGACCCCGGCCGAGAAGCTGCTTTAAAAACGTGTGCTTCTAAAATGGCCCCCACCTCCAGAGAGCAGCAGCTTGCCGAACGGCCTTGCGCAAGCCCTCCCCTTCCAGAAGTGGCTGGGAGGAAGGGGAAGGTGGTGTGTGTGTGGGGGTGTCCCCAGACCCTCCCTCCAGGATCTGGGGAAAAGTTCCAACCTTTCTGCAGCTGCTGATATTTCTCCAGCTCCGCCTGTAACTTCTTCTGCAGCACTTCGCCCATGGTGTCTTTCTCGCCTTGCATGGAACAAGGGTCTTTTTTTTTCCCCCCTTCCTTCAAGCTGGAATAAAGAACAAAAAGGCTTCAGTCGGCTGGTTAAACTGAATTATTACATCCAGAGGTGTTTCCTTCCCAGCAGTTTCGCAGTATAGATCAGGGGTGTCAAACTCGCAACGTCAAACTCGCAACGTCACGTGGCGTGTCGCGACGTATCCCAAATTTCTTCCATTGCTGGCAATGGGGTGGGTGTCATGGTTCTGACTAATGAAACACTTCAAATGATCTGTAGGCATTGTTTATTCCAAAAAGTCTATAATAATGAGAACGAGAGGTCCGCACGGCATGGATAGATACCAGAATCTGAATTCTCCTCTCCTGAACACATCATATCAAACACAATTCCCTACCTTAAACGTCATAAATCACATTCTTCAATTAGTCTGACATGTAAAGCTTCACTTCTGTTCTATAGCGCTCCATTCCTTATCTTATTATAAACAACCGGGGTGGCATTCTCCTCCCCCCAGCTTCATTTAATTAAAAAGCAAAACAGTTTAAAGCAAAAGGCTGCCTCTTATATTGTCAGAGCAAAAACATCCAATGTTTGCAGCATTGACATCGGGCGTGGTTTCACCATGGCACATTCGGCCCGCGGGCCGGCAGTTTGACACCCTTGGTATAGCTATTCCTCAAATTACAAAAGCTTGTTTAGTTGCAACGGACTGAAAAAAGTGACATAGGGCCACTTATGACGGTTGCAGCCTCTCCCAGGGCCATGGGGTTTATATTCGGATGCTTGGCAACCGGCTCATATTTATGACGGTCGCAGCGTCCCAGAGTCACGTGATCCCCTTTTGCGACCTTCTGACAAGCAAATTCAAGGGGGAGGGAAGCCAGATGCACTTACAATCAGGTCTGTAACTTAGGTGCGGTGATTCATTTAACAACTGGGGCAAGAAAGGTTGTAAAATGGAGCAAAATCCACTTAAGAAATGCCTCACTTAACAACAGAAATTATTGAGCTCAATTGTAGTTGTAAGTCGAGCAGTGTGTGTGTCTGTAGGAACATATATGAAATGTGTGTGTGTGTGTGCATGTGTATACACATACATACACACATATGTATATATACACATACAGACATGCGCATACACTTGTATGTGTATAGATAAAAATTAAAAAAAATGTGTGTACAGGTAGCCCTCAACTTATGACCACAATGGAACTCAAAACCTATGCTGCTAAGTGAGACATTGGTTAAGTGAGTTCTGTCCCATTTTACGGCTTTCCTTGCCACCGTTCTTAAGTGTATTATTGCAATTGTTAAGTTAGTAACACAGTTGTTAAATGAGTCTGGCTTCCCTCCCTATTGTCAGAAAGCCACAAAAAGGGATCACGTGACCCCCGGGACACCATGACAGTCGTCAATATGAGTCAGCTGCCAAGCCGCATGGCCCTGGGGATGCTGGGACGGTCGTTAAGTGGGGAAAATGGTCGTAAGTCTCCCTTCTCAGCGATGCTGTAACTTTGAACGGTCGTTAAATGAACTGTTGAGGACTACCTGTATAAATAAAAATAAAAAATGATAAAATTTGAAGGGTTCGGCCACAGCAAACCCACAAAGTGATAAGTTTGCTGCACTGCCTGGGGGGGGGGGGCGGAGGCGCCCCCCCCCCCAAGGGGGTTTTTCCCCCCCCCCCCCCCCCCCCCCGCCAAGGAGAAGGAGCGCCTGCGTTCCTTGGGGAGGATGGGTGTTGTAGTCCAGCCCCTCTGGAAAAGGGAGAGGGTCGCCTAGTTCCTCCACAGTCTACCAGCCAAGGCACATGGGAGTTCTGCCGGCCAGGATGATGGGAGATGTAGCGCGCTGCCATGGCCCTCCCCTCGCCTGCCTGGGGATGATGGACTCTGTAGTCCGGCAGCTGGGAAGGGGGGAGCCCTCCAGGTCCTTCTGGGGGTCTCCCGGCAAGGCAAAGGGAAGCTCCGCTTCGCCGCGGACAATGGGAACGGCAGTCTCACCTCGGAATCGCGCAGCAACCGCCGACAACCCCGCCCCCCCCAACACCGGCCACCGCTCTGGCCTCGCGCGAGGGCGGAAACCCACCAAACCGGAAGACGCCGCCGCGGAACTCACTATTGCCCGGTTCCAAGATGGCGGCCGGGATTATTGCGTCGGACGAGCCGCTGCGGCGGCCACGTGACCGGCCGGGCCCCGCCCCCGCAGAGCCCGCCAGCCTTTGAATCCACTTCAGTCAGAATAGAGCTGGAAAGGGACCTCGGAGGTCTTCTAGTCCAGCCCGTTACTCAGAACAACAAAAAAAAAAAAGGCCAGGAACTAAAAGTGATTTATTTTATTTCATTCCGTTTCATTTTATTTATTTTATTTTATTTTAATTCTATTATTTTTATTTTATTTTATTAT
>JAKJMR010019574.1:0-27397 GCA_024449315.1 Daboia siamensis
TGTGGAAAGAGCTTCTCTATAAAGACTTCTCTCACTTCTCATGAAAGGATCCACACAAGAAAGAAATCCTAAAAATGTCTAGAGTGTGGAAAGAGCTTCAGCCGAAGCAAGAGCCTTGGTGGAGCAGAGGGCTAATGCCTCCTTAAGTAACACCAGCTGCCTGCAATTAGTGCAGGTTCGCATCCCACCAGGCTCAAGGTTAACTCAGCCTTCCATCCTTCCGAGGTAGGTAAAATGAGGACCCAGATTGTTGGGGGCAATAAGCTGACTTTGTAATAATGCCGCTTGGGGTGTGTGTGAAAGCTCTAACAAGCAGGCATATACATAGAATGAAGGCTACTGCTAAGCTTGTAAGCCGCCTTGAGTCTTCGGAGAAGGGCGGGATATAAATGCACTAAAAATAAAATAAATAAATAAATCAACTTCCTTCCCATCACAGGATCCACACAGGTGGAAAACCTTATAAATGCACACTGTGGAAAGACCTTCCCTGGCAGTGGCCATCTGACTTCCCATAAAGGGACCCACACAGGAGAGAAACCCTATAAATGCCTGGAATGTGGAAAGAGCTTCAGTGAGAACCATGCCCTTACTTCCAATAACAGGATCCAAACGGGAGATAAATTGTATGTATGCAATGAATGTGAGAAAAGTTTGAGTTCAAGGAGCTCCCTTACTTATCACATTAGTTCCCACACACGGAAGAAATTGCATCAGTGCACAGAGTGTGGGACGAGTTCCAGATTAAAAAGATACTTTAGTTCCTATAAGAGGATCCACACAGGGGAGAAATAGACATGTTTGCAATGCAGAAGAAGCTTTGGTGAAAACAGGAAGCTTCTCAAGAAAAAATCCACAGAGGGCAGAAAAATATCCTGTGGAAAGCAATGAACTTTTTTCCTGTATTAATATGACGCACATTGTGGATATATACAGGATGGGAGGGAGATCCCTTTAGGAACTGAAGTGTCCTTAATTTGTGTAAAAGTATCTGATATTAAACCACAAAGATACGGAATGTAAAAATAATAACATTGTGGAAAAATGTGGAGAATAATCTTCCTTCTTTCAGAGGATTCCTGTAGGAACAGCTGAATAAATGGATTTGAATTTTTGAATGCTTCCAGGATAGAGTTCTTAATTCCAGGGGTATTACCTATTGAAAGGTAAGGTCCCGCTCAATAAAATCTGTTAAACAATTGCCCCCCTCATTACTCCAAAACCTCTGCTTGGTCAAGCTGCTTTATTTATGCAGAAGCAACATCTGAAGTGAGTCTGGGATCAACCTCCAGGCTTTGTGAAGAACTGGTGTATGCATGCAAAGCAAGGGAAAATGTATGTGTGTATATTCATTTTAGCTCTAATTGTGTTGAAAATACTGGCCTTTAATCATGTAGCAAGATATTTAAGTTAGGTTTACAAGTGAAAATGTCTCCCAAATGTTTATATGTACTGTCCAGTCTGGTGCAAAATTGCATTAACCCAGCTGAAAGAGACTTTATAAATGGTTTTATTGATCCGACAGTGTACCGTATGCGCAAATGTTTATATTTACAATCCATATGAGCAATATTTTTTAAAAGGACTTAAATTGCTTGATTTAAATTATTCATTGTTCAGTTTCTCACATTAAAGTAATCGGTACCATGTTTTCTCTGATATTCAAATGTCACTTTAGTGTCTCTACTTCATTTTGTGGTACCAAGTTGATGAGAAAGGTCAGTTGTACTTGACAGGTTAGGGGACTGTAGCATTTCTACAGTTTTGGAGAAAACTAGCATGAATGTGACTTTGTGCTTTGTATTGTGGGAAGAATCCATAGAAATATTCTGGAAAATATTAAAAAGGCAGAATATATTTCCCAAAAGATTTTAAAGGCAGAAACCAACCCCCCCTCCCCTCAAGTCTCTCTGTCCCAGATAGAAACCAGGTCTGCAGAAATGCAAATGTGATGATTTTGTCAGAAAGATTGGAGTCAGGAAGCTGGGATTAGAAAGAAAGATCCCTAGAATCAACAATCCCTCATACCAAAAATTCCAACAGTCATCAGCCACAGGCCCAGGGAAGCAGGATATGACCTTTGAGACATAATAGGATTAATCCATCACCATCAGAAGATCAGAATGGCAAACTCAAGACTTAGGTCAAAGTACATGACACCGGAAATACAAAGCCTCAAACAGGAACAGGAAACAACTTCAAGAGCCCCAGAAGGTATAAAAACCCATCCCTTGCTACATGTGGTCAGTTTTTTCCCCAGAGCCATCTTTCTTTCTAGCTCTCCTCTTCAATAACCCACAACCTTCTTTCTAAAGCAGTCTCCATGTTGTCTATTCCCGGCTTGGACTGGACCTTGAAGATTTTTCCTTCGGTATCTTAATCCAGCTTTTTTTAAAAATGTATTTCCTGATTATTAACAATCGTTTCTAATTTTGAAAGGTTAATAAATTATTGGAAACAATTGTGGCACATTGTAAATGATGCCCTACTTAATACACATTGAACAAAAAAGTTAAATGAAGCCAGATAAATATGTAGGAGAACTTATCGGGAGGAAGAGGAGGTTTGGATAATAAAAAGTTAGAAAGTGGTAGAAGGAGGTTCAGATGTGACTCGGTTTCACGTTGCACAATGATGCAAAGAAAACCATGGAATGAGAGGCATTAGCAAGGTATATTCATCTATGAAAAGAAGCAAGCAATGAAAGAAATTGTAGCCTACAAAATGTGGGAACATTCCTCATTCTAAAATCTTGGCACTTTTTAGAATTTTCCTAATTATACAATTTTACATCTGTGGAGATAATCCATAGTACTTCAGCCAACTATATCTTCTTCCTTAAATGGGAACCAGAGAACTGACCCTTTTGCCGCTTTCTATAGTCTGAATGTTCATTTGGCCTTTGAGTGGTAGGCAAGGATTTGTCCTTCAAGGAGTGGGTGTGGGTGTGGGTGTTTCTGGGTATTAAATGGGAAGACATTTATCTTCCCATTCTATACAATTACATAATATATTAACATTATTCTCCAGCCAGCAATCCTACCATTTCTCATTGAAAAGGAAGATGTGTAAGAGATACCATTATTTTGAGGGGTCCTTGGGACGAATGGAGGTCGAGGCTATGAAGGGGATCAGGGATCCTCCCAGTCATTCTATCTCAGCCACAGGATGACCCTCAGGGATTCACTTGGGGTGGTGGTGTTTCCCATCAGAGAAACTGCTGAATTGAGGGGGGCTGCCCTCAATTGTGGCCTTTCTCATTTTGGGTTGGGATTTTTTTTATCCAGCCTGCCTAAATCAGGGACAGTTCAGCGCGTTTCAATGTGGTGGGCCTGCAAGAGTCTCGAGGGGGCTGGAAAGGGGCTCTTGAAGTGGGGGTGGAGGGCGCCCCTTAGGAAGAGGAGGGGCCCAGAAGGAGGTCTAATTCAGAATCAAACCGAGAGAAAAGAGGTGGGTCTGTCCCTGAGGATCCCCAAAGATCCCCAATGGCAGTGCTTCCCTGAGTGGTGCCTCTTTCCCCTCCTCCCCCGCCCAGCCAGCAAAGAGGGTCCTCTCACCTGTCTCTGGACCATCTTTTCCTGCACACTGGGAGGGGTTTGACCAAGAGTCTCTCATGCTCCTGCCTCCCTTACCCTGCAGCCTTTCCCCCCATCTCCCCTGGCGGTGTCCCACTCCCTTTCTTCCCCCCCCCCGTCCACCCCCATCAGCATCAATGGGTCCCTCCCACCATCCCCTGGTAACGGGGGGGGGGGGGCCTCCTTTCCCCCTTCTAGGGACCCTGGACAGCACCCCAATAGCAACAGTGGACCCTGACACAACCCATGGATGCTTACCACTAGCTCTCCCCCCAAGGGAGGAGACACCCCAATGCTTCCAACCTCAGAAGTGGAATGGGGGGGAGAAAGAAAACACCAATTGGAATCCTCCCTTCTGTCATGTCTTTTTTTCCCATGGAGAAAGCCTTTGGAGCAGAAGCTAGTCAGATTTGTAATCGTGGCAAATATGTGTAGGATGAGGGTGAAAGTTTGTTCTCCGAGCTTGTGGGTTGCTTTCCAAATGTTTCATTACCAGGCTAGGTAACATCTTCAGCAGAGTTTAGGGGATGTTAATATTGGTGTTATTCTGTTTATAAGAAAATCTCTATCCACATCAACACCAAACACCAGTTAAAATCATTGGCCACACTATCACCCGCCACTCTCAAGAGTTCATCAAAGCCTGGCACTCCACCCAGCAATTCCATCAACAATCGACCTACAACCAGCCTACGAACCCCTCAGAATCCAAATCAACCGCATAGTTAACCAGAAACAGCACCGACCCTCAACCAACTCACCCAAGCCCCCTCTCCCCCCAGCAGTTCACATCCTAATGATCTTGACCTGAGGTAACCTCCCCATCACAAGACCCTCACTTGACATACCCACACCTGAAGCTTTTATCAACAGAAGAACACTGACACCCACCCAATTCCACTGAAAATGTTACCTAGCATGGTAACAAAAGATTTGGAAACCAGTCCACAAGCTCAGAGAAGGAACCTTCACCCTTAGCTAGCCAAATTGTCTGCAGACACAACTCAAGACCGTTCTGTGTTAAACTGGGTTGTCCCCAAGAGAAGGCAGGTAGGCCTCAAGCAAAGTAATGTCTAAGGGAGGCAAGTATTGCTGAGATGTGGAAATCTCATTCTTCTAGCGGAATAATGAGTGAGTCTTGTAATGTCTGAGTGGCTTCTACGAATCTATGTGACACCCCTTGGCCGAGGTCGATCCCTCTGCGCCTCTAGAAAGCACTTGGCACGTGAATGGGACAGAGAAAATGTCCCATGGTCCAAGAGGGAATCAATTTTCTCAGTAGGAGAAAGACCAGTAGATGAAAAATCCAAGGAAGCAGCTTCAGGCAAGTAGTTGGGAGAAATTTCCTGACCAGACAAGGCTTTAGCCAAGGGAACAGCCCACCACTTGAAGCACGGAGGTCTCTTGCACAAGAGTCTTCAAATAGCGGGGAGGGCCATCAGGCAAATGCCCCAGCATGTCAATGTAGCAAGCAGGGATTGGACTAGATGGCTTCCTGGGAAGAACGGAGCATGAAGCTACACTCTTGTTAACAGGTGGTCCTCAACTTACAGCAGTTCAATTAGTGACCGTTCAAAGTTACAACGGCATTGCAAAAGTGACATTACTATTTTTCATAGGTACAACCTTTGCTGCATCTCCATGGTCATATGATCAAAATTCACATGCTTGGCAACTGGTTCATACTTACGACCGTTGCAGCATACTGGGGTCATGTGATCATTTTTTGCAGCTTTCTGACGAGCAAAGGGGGAAGCCAGATTCACTTAACAACCAGGTTACAGTAATAATTGTAAGAGGGACCTTGGAGTCTTAGTGGACAATCACTTAAAGATGAGCTAGCCATGTGCTGCAGCTGTCTAAGGACTGTGGGAAAGAATTGAGATCATGTGAAGTGTTAATACTACTTTATAATGCCTTGGTAAGACCACACTTGGAATACGGCATCCAGTTTTGGTCGCCGCGATGTAAAAAAGATGTTGAGACTCTGGAAAGAGTACAGAGAAGAGCAACAAAGATGATTAGGAGACTGGAGGCTAAAACATAAGGAACGGCTGCTGGAATTGGGTATGTCTAGTTTAATGAAGAGAAGGACTAGGGGTGACATGATAGCAGTCTTCCAATATCTCAGGGGCTGCCCCAAAGAAAAGGGAGTCAAGCTATTCTCCAAAGCGCCTGAAGGCAGGACAAGAAGTAACGGATGGACAGTAATCAAGGAGAGAAGCACCCTAGAATTAAAAAGAAATTTCCTGACAGTTAGAACAATTAATCAGTGGAACAACCTGCCTCCAGAAGTTGTGAATGCTCCAACACTGGAAGTTTTTAAGAAGAGACTGGACAGCCATTTGTCTGAAAAGGTATAGAGTTCCCTGCATGAGCAAGGGGTTGGACTAGAAGACCTCCAAGGTCTCTTCCAACTGTTACTCTGTTCAGTTCTATTCTAGCCTAGCCTAGCCTTGCCTGCTAACTTATCAATTGCAGTGATTCATTTAACAACAGTGGCAAGAAATGTCCTAAAATGGGGCATATCCAGGGCTTTTTTTCTCATTGAACGCTCAGAACGGAGTTCCGGCACCTTTTTTGGATGGAACCTTGTAGGGTAGGCAAGTTGGGTTGTATAACATGTGTGAGTTCCGGCACCTTTTTCTTTTACACAAAAAAGCACTGGGCATATCTCAACAAAGGTCTCAGTGAACAACATAAATTTTGGGCTCAGTTGTGATCGTAAGTCGAAGACTGCCTGAATCCAACCCTATTGTGCAACGCCTCCCCCCCCCCGCTAAAATAAATGCCATCAGAAATGCTCCTGGCTCAAAAAGAGGCGCGAGGGACAAGAGACTGTTTAGCCCGCGTTAGCATTTAAGGTCACACTACACGATGTTGCCACTAGAGAGCCGGGCGCTGCCGGCCCTGCCGACTTAGCGAGCGTTACTGCGCATGCGCTGGCGCCTGTCTGGCTGGGGAGAACCGGCAGTGAGTTGCACCCTTAATATCTTGGGGAGCGGGCAAGGTGGGGGATTGGGGGGAAACTACCCTGTTCTCTACCCGTAGGCAGAGCATCCCCGGCCGGTTCTTGCAAGGAAGAGAGGAAAGTGCGGTTCTATCCTGCAAACACTCTCGGAGCCAGTGGTGAGAAGGGGAACCCCGGATTCCCTGGAAAGATTGCTGGACTCCGAATCTCAAGGCTGGTAAGGAGGGGGAGACAACCCACCCCACCCCCATTCCTGCTCCTGGCTGAGCATGCAAGAGATCCGGCACTGGGGAGGGGAAGGTTGGGGGGGGGGGAGAGGAAGCTTAAAGCACCACTGGCTTACATTTTGCATAAACTGGGTTTGCTTCCCAGATTTGTAATAAGCATCCAGGAAAGGGGCACTCCTCCACTCCTTGCAAACGGTCCCATTTCAACCTTTTTGGGGGTGTGGGTGTGGATGTAAAGGATCAATTCTGTGCCTCAAATGCAACTGTTGGCGGTGCTCTAAGCTCCCCCCCCCATTTTTTACCTGTTGTTAGTGGACCTCAGCTACACCTCCACAGAAGACCCTCCCCCAAATTAGTGTTGGTCTCCAAGGGGAGGGAAGGGGAGGGAAGGGGAGGAGAGAGGGAGGACAAACATTACCCTCATCTGAAAGTCTGTGAGAGGTTCTCGGCCATCCAGGTCATGGTTGTCCCAAAGATGCTTTTTTAAAGAGGCAACTGGATTTTCTTGTTTTTCCTTTGGCTCTGAGTGGATCCTTCCACTCCCCACCATCCAGTCAGAGCTGAAGAAGCTTCTTGAATGAGAAGTGAAACGCCTTCAAAGGAAAAACGAAGTCCAGCTGTGGCGTGAAAAAGCATCTTTGGGACACTGAGCTGAAACATCTTTTAAGACACATAGGTCTGGAAGGGACCTTGAAGGTCTTCTAGTCCAACCCACTGCCCATGGCAGGAGACCTAATATCAGGGGGTCTTCAAACTTGTGAACTTCAACTCCCAGAATTCCTCAGCCATACTGACTGAGGAATTCTGGGAGTTGAAGTCCACAAGTCATAAAAGGGCCAAGTTTGAAGACCCCTGCCTTTTATCACCTCCGATGAATGGTTATCCAATCTTTCCTTGAAAACCTCCACTGCACCCACAACTCCAGGACACAAGCTATTCTATTGATTAATTGTTCTCACTTTCAGGAAATTTCTGCTTAGTTTCAGGTTGAATCTCTGTTGAACAAGTTCCCATCCAAGTTCTACCCACAGGAGTTTTGGAGACTAAGTCGACTTCCGTGTCTCTATAGCAGCTCCTTGTGTACCTAAAGACAGCTATAATGTTCTCTTTTCCCCCCTTATGCAGACCCCTTATCAATTGTTATTCTCTGCACTCTGCCCTCTTCCTAGCATCTCAGCATCTTTTTTGTATTGTGGTAACCAGAATTGGATGCTGTATTCGAAGTGAGGATGCAGCCTAGAACTATGTTTGCTTTTTTGGCAGTTGCAGCCCATTGCCAGCTCATACGTAAACCACCAGGACATCTAGATTCCCCCTTACAGTTACCGCTGTTGAGCCAGTTACTGCCAGTTCTATATCTGTGCATTTGATTTCTCCTGCCTAGGTATAGGACTTTACTTTTCTCACTACTGAACTTCATCTTGTTTGTACTGGATCTTACTGGCTAGAGTCGAATGCTCAAGTCTCTCAAGTTCCTTCTGAATCTTCAGTCTATCTTGTTAGCAATTCTCCCAAACTTGGGGTCATCTGCAAATTTGATGAGCTTCTGTTCTATTCTCATCTAGATAATTTAGGAACATGTTGAAGAGTACTGACCCCCAAAACAGAACTTTGAGGTATCCCACTGTACACGCTCCTCCAGGTACGTAGATATAGTTCCACGGAGGACTACATACTAAGTGCAGTTGGTCAGCCAGCTATGAATCCATCTGGTGGTAACATTGTTCTACCTTAGCAAAGAAATAGGCTGAGGTCTACTTTGTCAAATCCACATGAGATAAGATAACCTTTGTTGTCAAATCCATAACTATACTGTATTTATGTTGTTTCCCTGATCTGCTAATTTAGTCACCTTATCAAAGAAGAAAATAAGGTTTGTCTGGCATGAACTGTTTTTGACAAACTCATGCTGACCTGGTAATTGCGGCTTCTAGGTGCTCACAAATCCACTACTTGATTCTCTTTTCCAAGATTTTCCCAGGTAGTGATGTCGTTTCCTGGATCCATTTTCTCCTGTTTTATACCTGAGTTCACCTTTCTTCTCACCGCTCCTTTTCTTGTTGTCTGATTATTTATTGTGGGTTTATATTTGGGGATAATTAATAATGATGATGATGATGATGATGACGATGATAATAAAGTTGGAAGGGGTCTTGGAGGTCATCTAGTCCAACCCTCTGCTCAGGCAGGAAACCCTATACCATTTCAGACAAATGGCTGGCCAATCTCTTCTTAAAAACTTCCAGTGTTGGAGCATTCACAGCTTCTGGAGGCAGGTTGTTCCACTGGTTAATTGACCTCACTGTCAGGAAGCTTTTCCTTAGTTCTAGGTTGCTTCTCTCCTTGATTAGTTTCCATCCGTTGCTTCTTGTCTTGCCTTTGGGCAGCTTGAGGTTAGACTCTAAAGATTTGACTCTTCTCTTTCCAATTTTAGTTTTTAGCCTTTCAGATAACTGTCTTCCAAACACATTCTTCCAGGTTCTAGTGAGATGCAGCCTCCTCCAAAATCAATTAAAAAAACATTAATTTTGCCCCACTCCAAAATCAGTTGCTTTGACTTAAGATTAACTGGCCATGATTTCCCAGTGACAATATTCTGTGTAATTCCTGAGTTTTTCTTTTTCAGCTTAGATGTAATAGTTGGAGGCCATTTGAGGGCTGAATGGCTTGAAAAACGTCTCTTGGCCTCGCCGTGCAACTCGTTCAGATCCCATATCCGAAAAGACCTTTGGAGACACAGAAGATCTTCAGGGCCCTTGTGGATTCCTGTCAGAGGAGACTGGAAATGGATGCAAACCAGCCGGCCTGGGACAGAATAAGAAAAGGCCCTGCTTCTGCTCAGGTTGGAAGCTATGGGGAGGTGTGGTTAGGAACCGGGCAGAAGATCCTGGAGGAAGCTCTTTGTTCTGAGATCCAGCATTGGTACTTCAGAAACAACCCCTTTCAGGAGGCTGAGGGGCCACGAGAGCTTTGCAGCCGCCTTCACCGCCTTTGCCGGGGGTGGTTGCAGCCCGAGAAGCACACCAAGGCTCAAATATTGGACCGGGTGATCTTGGAGCAGTTTCTGACCGTCCTGCCTGGAGAGATGCAGCGCTGGGTGCAGGAGTGCCAGCCAGAGACTAGTTGCCAGGCAGTGGCCCTGGCTGAAGGCTTCCTGCTAAACCAGGCAGAAGAGGAAGAGCAGGGAAGGTGCCAGGTGAGAGGTACTCCTCTTGAGAAAAATAGATGGATTTTAATCTGCTTGAACTCTTAATTATCTGCCTAAGAGAGTTGTCAGGGTTAATAATAACAGAAGATTATTTAGAGCAGACATGTCAAACACAAGGCCCGGGGGCCGGATTCGGCCTGCGAAATGGTTTCATGCGGCCCGCAAAGCCACTCTGGAAACAGTGAGGGAATGGCCCCCACTGCCTTGGCCCTGGCCCAGAGACCCTCCTCCTGCCAGAGACCCTCAGATCTGTCCCACTCCTGCCCAGGGCCTCATAGGCACCCTTGATGCGAACGATGTAGAGCTGGCCACACCCACCCAGTAGGCCATACGCACTTTAGCCACGCCCATCCAGTAGGCCACGCCCACCCTGGCCATACCCACCCAGCCTCCTAAGGGCAACTGCAATGCTGATGCGGCCCTCAGTGAAATTAAGTTTGACACCCCTGATTTAGAGAATTTCATTAGAGAAATTGTTCCTGTGTTCTCCCAGAGGACATACATTGAGTAGCTCTTCCATTGCCCTCTTCCTTTCCCACTAATAAGACACAGAGGTCTTGCAATATGCTGGGCACAAAATGAAAACCCAGTTTTTCTTATATCCTGTACTCAATTCCTCTCCCTTGCCGGTATTTTTCAGGTTCCGAGGTCCTTCCTGGAACTGGGCACTTATCCTGAGGAAATGGTACTTCCCGCAAATTCTTTGTGTTTCAGGGCTATCCCCAAACAGGAACATCAACATCAGGATGGTTCACTAGGTGATGGTTGTTATGCATGGTTTAAGGTTTTTAGAGATATTCCAGTTTTTCTTAATTTTGTGTATCTGCTCGCTTGTGTCTAATTATTAGAATTACTAGGTGACACAACAAGAAAGACTTTAATTCTCCTACTTGACGCTAGAAGGCTTAAGTCCCACGAAGGAAGTCCTTCCCTTCAGTCCATACACTGCTTTCCCATGATTCCCCATTTGCAGGAGACTGGTTCTTCTATGGATCACCCGGGTGGTATTCTGACTCCTTCATCCCAATGTATTTTTCCTTTTCCTGAGAGATGGAGAGGGGAACAACCTGTCTTTGGCCTTTCTTGATAATTTTGATTAAATTCTAATGTTATAATTATGTTAAATTCTAATCCCTGCCATTTTGTGCCTTCAGACCAGAAGAGAGTTAATCTTTTTCCAGCTTTCATCTTATCTCTTTGTTTCCCAGGGAAAAAAATGCAGTCACAATTGTTTGCTGGACCACCTCCTTGTATTGGTGAAGCTGAAAGAGCAGCTGGATCTCCAGCTCAGGTAGGAAGGAAAATAGCAGGGACTAATTTGGGGGAGTCGTGGGAGATCTCCATTTTCATTTGGGGTCTCAGCGCATGATAGTGCACTGAGATCTCAAATGTGCTGATTGTGTGAGTCTGCTCATAGGGATTCTTTCTCTTTCAGAGTCCCGTGTCCTTTGAGGAGGTGGCAATATATTTCACCAGTGAAGAGTGGCTGCTGCTGGATCCCAGTGACAAAGCTTCACACCAAGAAGTCATGTTGGAGACTTGTGGGATTGTAGCCTCTTTAGGTAAGGGTTCTAGAATTAAGTCAAAGCAAGGAGTCACTAGACAGTTTGTTTAAAACTTGGGAAATCTGCAGATCTTGTTAAACTGATTGCCATAATATGTATGTTGTGGCATTGGATTCAAGTAAGGTACCTCATATCTATGGACATTCTCAGTCATCCAGGTCATAGTTATCCCAACAGTGGTTTTTCACAAGGCTGAACTTTCTTGTTTTTCTTTTGGGAAAACTTTTTATCAAACAAGCTTCTTTAGCTCTGACATAGGAGAACAAACCCATCAGGACAAGATTCAGCATCCATCTGCATTTAAAAGTGGGCCTTGGTGGAGCAGTGGACTAATGCCTCCTTAAGTAACACCAGCTGCCTGCAATTAGTGCAGGTTCGAGTCCCACCAGGCTCAAGGTTGACTCAGCCTTCCATCCTTCCGAGGTAGGTAAAATGAGGACCCAGATTGTTGGGGGCAATAAGCTGACTTTGTAATAATGCCACTTGGGGTGTGTGTGTGTGTGTGAAAGCCCTAATAAATGGGATTAAAAAAAAAAAGACAAAGGCCACTCTTTCCAAGATAGTAAAGTCCACATTTTGGACAGAGAGGACTGATGGTTTGAAAGGGGGCTCAAAGAGGCCATCTATGTCGAAATTGAACCACCCTCTCTCAACAGAGGGGGAGGGATACGACATCATCTATATCAAGTCTACAACACAGTCCTTTCAGCAGTTCCAAGAAGGCTCCACATTGATTTGCACTACTCGGGTCACCCTGAGAACACAGATAAATCTCCAACCCTCAATGACTCTCCAAAAGAATGAAAATGATCTGTTGTCTGAAAGGAATATAAATGCTTCCATTCCCCACCATCCAGTCAAAGCTGAAGAAGCTTCTTGGATGAGAAGCGAAACATCTTCAAAGAAAAACAAAGTCCAGTTGCCTGTTGAAATGCACCTTTGGGACAATCATGACCTGGATGACTGAGAATCTCAATAGACACTCTACCCCACTGTTTTTCCATGTGTACATTCCATCACATAGGCAATTTTTTAAAAACAGTAACTTAGCATTCACGCTGTCATTTTCCCTCTTGCTTTCTCTGCAGATGCAGGCTAGGGACTGGCATGGGAACAACAAGTTGTATGTTTGTTGCATTAGAAATATTGAAAGATCTTCTGGAAATCATGAGATTTAATCTCTGGTGGCATACTGAATTTCTTGCTTTTCTAGTCAGATTTTCTAATTGCCCTTTTCCCCCATCAAGCAGTTGACGATCAGGAGATTGAAGATTACCAAGAGCCAAGTGTTGTGCCATCAGATGTAATCAAGATTGAAATAAAAGAAGAGACATCTACAGATAAGTGTGGAAGGAGGCAATATGAGAAAAACCAGTACTACAATTGGAGAGACAACTCCACACTTGAATGTGTGGAAATGGATTATCACCTGACCAAAAATGATTGTAAGGAAAATGGGATGGGAAACTGTCAAGGAAGTGGGGAAATATTCCAAGCAAAATCCAGTTTTGCTAACTACCATCTCAGCAATAACATTGACATTATTCCTCATAAAATGATCCACACAGGAGAGAAAGCTTATAAACCTGTGGACTGTGGAAAGAGCTTTAGTAGTAACCTTAACTACCATAAAAAGATACATTCAGGGAAAAAGTCTTATAAATGCACAGTCTGTGGAAAAGGATTCGGTTCAAACAGCTCCCTTACTTATCATGAAAGGACCCATAGGGGAGAAAAACCTTATGAATGCCTGGAGTGTGGGAAGAGCTTCATCCAAAGCAGTGACCTTACTTCTCATAAAAGGATCCATACAGGGGAAAAACCATATAAGTGCATGGACTGTGGGAAAAGCTTCAGTTCAAATAGTTCTGTTAATTATCACAAAAGGATCCATACAGGAGAGAGACCCTATGAATGCCTAGAGTGTGGGAAGAGCTTTAGCAAAAGCAGTGTCCTTACTGCCCATAGAAGGATGCATACAGGGGAAAAACCCTACAAATGCATAGATTGTGGGAAATGCTTCAGTTTGAACAGTTCCCTTACTTCTCATAGAAGGATCCATACAGGGGAGAAGCCATATAAATGCATAGAGTGTGGGAAGAACTTCAGCAAAAGCTGTTACCTCACTTCCCATAAAAGGATCCATACAGGAGAGAAGCCCTATCAATGTTTGGAGTGTGGGAAGAGTTTCAGCAAGAGCAGTGTCCTTACTTCCCACAAAAGGATCCATTCAGGGGAAAAACCTTATAAGTGTGCAGACTGTGGAAAGACCTTTCATGGGCGTGGGCACCTGATGTCTCATAGGAGGATTCACACAGGAGAGAAACCCTATAAATGTGTGGAGTGTGGAAAGAGCTTCAGTCATAGTGGTTCCCTTACTTCTCATAAAAGGGTCCATACAGGAGAGAAACCTTATAAATGCACAGAGTGTGGAAAGAGCTTCAGTCGAAGCAGTTCCCTTACTTGCCATAGAAGGATCCACTCAGGATTCAAACCTTATATATGCAATCAATGTGGGAAGAGTTTTAGTACAAGCAGCTCTCTTACTTACCACATTAGTATCCACACGGGGAAGAAACTATATCAGTGCATGGAGTGTGGGAAGAGCTTCAGGTTGAAAAGTCACCTAAATTCCCATAAAAAGATCCACACAGGGTTGAAACCATATAAGTGTATGGAATGTGGAAAGAGTTTTTCTGAAAACAGGACCCTTATTTGTCATGAAAGAATTCACACAGGGGAGAAAAAATATGCATGCACGGTGTGTGGAAAGAGTTTCATGTGGAGCAATCAACTTACTTCCCATAAAAGGATCCACATGGGGGAGATGCCTTTAGGGACTGAAGTGTCGTTTGTTCATGTAAACAGATCCGCTATGATATGAAACCTTATAAGCGTGGAATGCAGACAGAACTTTAGTCAATGATTCATGTTAAGACACTTGATGTACAGGTCTATATATCGGCAGGACTAACTTTCTCTGAGGATATCTCTCTGATATTATAAATTAAAGCAGAGGTCCCCAACCTTTTGGGCACCAGGGTCTGATTCTGTGGAGAGAGGTTTTTCCACGCACTGGAGTGGGTGTGGTTTTGTTTTGCTGCCTGTATCCCACGGATGGGGCTTTGCTTGTTTGTGTGGACTGGGCTGGCATGCCACAGCCTGGTACTGGTTCATGGACCCAGGGTTGGGGAGCCCTGCTGTAAAGCACTATGGAGTAGTATATCTACATGCTATTGCTATTTGCCTGTTCCAGCAGAGCAATAGTGTTGTCTCTTCTCTGAAATATTGCCATCTTGTGCATCCTCAAAACTCGCCTTTTTTTGCAGCTTTCTGTCCTATGGAACAAACTTTCCAAGATCTGATAGTCTCTGCCCCCTTTTCCCCAAAGGTGCTTTTTCAGGAGGCATTTGACTTTCTTGTTTTTCTTTGAAGACGTTTTGCTTCTCATCCAAGAAGCTTCTTCAGAACTGAAGAAGCTACTTGGATGAAAAGTGAAACATCTTCAAAGAAAAGCAAAGTCCAGTTGCCTTGTGAAAAAGCACCTTTGGGATAACTATGACCTGGATGACTGAGAATCTCCTTAGATACTCTGCCCCTTTTATCCTTCCAGAGAGCCCTTAAAACGTGGGTGCATTAGAGAAGTGAGGCAGAGGCACCTGGTTTTTCCCCCCTGTTTGCTTTTATATTGTTTTATATTGTTTTATTAGCTGTAAGCCATTCAGTTGTTTTAAGATTGGCAGCTATGCAAATGTTTAAAGTTTTAATAAACACATACAGGTTATCCTCACTTACTGACAATAGGGACTGGCAACTCCCATTATTAAACCACATAGTTATAAATTGAAACATCACACGGCTGTGCTGGTCTTACCTCAGTTGTTCAGTTCCACTTGTAATTGTTAATCATGTCACCTCTGGTCATAAAACACAATTTGAAATGATTACATGTGAGTTCTTGCTGGCCTCCACATTGACTTTACTTATGAGAAGCTGGCTAGTTTAAGTTTTGATCATGTGCCCTCAAATTAGGGCCAGCTCTTATGATTAGAGACAAGTAATCCTTGACTTATTATAATTGGTTTGGAACTTTCACTGCAGAATGTGGCCATTAAGTGAATAATGCCAAATTTTATTATCTTTTTGCCTCAGTCGTTAAGTGAATCAGCTTCCCCCATTAACTGACTAGTTGGGATGAGCACAAAAGATGAGCACACAACACTCAAATGTTGCAACTGTCAAATACATGCCAGCCATCAAGCACCTAAATTGCAATCATGCAGTGGTTGTAAGTGCAAAGTCACTTTTTCCAGTGCCATTGTAACTTTAAAAGGTCACTAAACAAATAGTTGTAAATTGAGGATTACCTGTAGAGATTTTGCCCCAAACAATCTGTCCCTAACTGGGTCCTTTGGTTTTCCGATGGTGCCTCACTGCAGCTGTAGCTGAGGCAGTCTGATGGCACTCTTAAGGGAAGCTGTGAGAAATTGCTAGAACCATGGGAAGTAGAAAAAAATAAAGGTTCCAGATTAAGCACCCCAATGAGGGAGTAAGAAAATCTGCCCAGAGGCAAAGCAAAACTGGCCAAAAGTAATGTGTCATGAACCAATTAAAACTGCTGATGTAACCTGAGATCTATGAGGTCTATATAAGCTTGACATGAGGGTACACAGACAGATCTTGCTTTGTGACTCTAGTGTCCTTCATGTGAATTTTTTACCTCCGTACAGAAATAAAGTTTTAAATATATTCACATCCACCTCTGTGTGATTATTGGTTCCTCACAGCAGATGAAACAAACCTCTGGGCTGTGTCTATGCACCCACTCTGCAGCTCAACCTGTTTCACACAGCCTGATATTTCTTTTATGGGGCCCTTTCTTCCACTCTGCCTGGAGGGAGCTGAGAAATTAAGCTTCTCTCTCTCTGTTGCAGCCTGACTGGAAGACCACCAGGAGATCCTATGTCTCAAAGGGAAGCTTTCAAAAGATTTCTAGCATCTGAGGGGAAACACAAGGCTCCAGAGACCTTTGACAGGACTCAGGAGATCACCATTTCTCTCCAGGCTTCTCTCTCTTTGGGGTCTCAAGCCCAGGGCCAAGCTGGAGGGTGCTGCCTCTTCTCTCAGGAGGAGTCAATATTTGTGTGTGTGTGTGTGTGTAAGAGTGAATGAGAGTGTGTTTTGTGTGTTTGTGTATGTCTGTCTCACCTCAGGGCGAGGAAGGGAGAGTCGCGCCCAGTAGAGAAGACCAAAGGGCTCCCTTTTCCCGCCAAAACCGGTCAGGTGCTCCTCTCACGTCATTGGTTCGTCAGGCTCATGTGACCCGGCGGGCTCCCCTCCCACCATCCACGCCCGCCCCCAGCAGAACGTCCTGCGGTGAGAGGAACATCCTTGCTCGCTCGGAGCGCGACTGAGCATGCGCGGCGCTCGGAGGATGTCTGAGGCCGGAGGCTCCGGAGATTTTCCGCGACTCAGACCTGATTAAAAGACTGAAACGCTGAAGGGCTGCGACACAAGTGGAGCCTCTCTCCCTCAATCTCGAACCGGCGAGGCTGCCTCTCCCCCTTTTCCTCTGCAGGTTCAAAGTTGAATCCAAAGTTGACAAAGACTGGGGGTTGGACTAGATGACCTCCAAGGTCCCTTCCTCTTCTGTTTCTCTTTCTAATAATATCTTGGAGGTCATCTAGTCCAAGCCCTGATCCGATAGAAAACCCTATAACATTTCAGGCAAATGGCTGTCCAGTCTCTCCTTAAAAACGTCCAGTGTTAGAGTATTCACCACCCCTGGAGGCAGGTTGTTCCACTGGTTAATTGTTCTGTCAGGAAGTTTCTCCTTAGTTCAAGGTTGCTTCTCTCCTTGATTAATTTCCATTTGTTGCTTCCTGTCCTGCCTTCAGGCTCTTTGGAGAATAGCTTGACTCCCTCTTTGTGGCAACCCCTGAGATACTGGAACACCACTGTCATGTCACCCCTTGCCCTTCTCTTCATTAAACTAGACATACCCAATTCCAGCAACCGTTCATGATATGGTTTAGCCTCCAGTCCCCTAATCATCTTTGTTGCTCTTCTCTGTACTCTTTCTAGACCAGAGGTATCAAACTGCCGGCCCATGGGCTGGAGCGTTACGGAGAAGCTGCACCCACCCCATTTTCGGCAATGGAAAAAAGTTCCGATACGTCGCACGACGTCACATGATGTCATGGGTTTGACATGCCTGTTCTAGACTCTGTTTCCTGCCTGAGCAGGGGGTTCGACTAGATGACTTCCAAGGTCACTTCCAACTACTACTACTACTACTACTTCTTCTCCTCCTTCTGAGTTTCTGTTAGGTTCTAGCTCAGTTTGGGTGGGGTTGTTTGGGGAGGGTGGAGGCCATCTTTGGGAGAGGATTGTAGGAGGGTTAAGAAGGAACCACCACCCCCTTCAAAGAAAAAGCATACGGGAGCAGTGCCTGGGTCCACCCTGGAGGGAATGCGTGTGTTTGTGTGTGAGACAGGTAGAGAAGCGCAGCCCCACAGCTGATGAGGGACTTGGGGGGTCTGTGGGCATCCTCCAGTCCAGTCCAGGAGGGTGAGCAGAAGCAGCCCTGAGGTCCAGACTCCCCTACAACCAGTGGTGGGATTCAGCCAGTTCCCACCAGTTTGGTAGAACCGGTAGCTCAGTTTTTGCTGCCCAGTCCCAGAACGAACTTCCAGAAGCGACATCCCCGTAGAGAACCGGTTGTTCACATATTTGAATCTCACCTCTGCCTGCAACCCGAGAAGAGTCCTTGCCGGAGAAATGGGTTGGGTTGGGTTGGGGTGGGAAGACTCCCAGGACTATGCCGGGTATCTGAGCTTTGCCAAGATGACAAACACTTGCTCTTCCCCTTTTGTAGCAAAGTGTTCTTGCCGAGCTGCCCCATAAGTGAACCTCGCAGACAGGCGAGAACAAGTTGTTTGTGCTGCAATCATATTACAAGTCTTTTTCTTGACATGGGAGGCACCAGACTCATGCAGAGGGGGAGCGAGAGCAGTTGGGGTGGGGCAGATCCCTGAGCTGCCCGTGTGCCACCACGGCCACAACAGACAATGTGATTTTGGCAGTGGTGGGATTCAAGTTTGGCTCCCCAATGAAGGGAGCAGGCAAAAGGGCTGGGAGGGGGGGGCATATGCCCACGGGGCCTGAGCACAGCCCTCCTTGGGCCTCTCATGGAAACTGCTTCCCCACCAGGGTTGTGAGAGGCCTCAACTAGCAAGACTCCATCTTGTCCCGCATGTCCATCTCAGTTGCACAATGTATACACACCAACAAACACACACTCATAGGTTGGGTGTGCCAAGAGCAGAGGAGAAAACTGAAGGAGCCAAAGCAGCCTCCACCATTCCAAATGCTCTTCCTAAAGATGGATCAACACGAGCAGCTTACTAGTCCTCATGAAGGACAAGTGAATTAGAGCAGGGGTTCACAATTCCCAGGCTGTGGCCTCTTCGAAACCGGGCTGCAGATGGGCAAGTGCGCACGTAGGTTAAGCTACACTTGCACAAGTGAAGGGCACTTGCACTCACACGCCAAGCTGTGTGCATGTACTTTGCGTGCAAGTGTCAACTCACACATGTGGAGGTTCACACGCGAGCGCAAACATCCTCTGCTCGCGTGCAAAGCAAGCACACCACTCACACAAATGGAGCTGTATGCCCATATGTTCGCCTCTCACTAACACACCCCATGCCCCACCAGGCCCCCAAGATGAAAAGCTGGGGACCGCTGAATTAGGAGTTCCAGGAAGTATAATATAGAATTAGAAGACTGGCAAAAGTTATGGAAAAGAAATGTTAAATTAACTAAAGCAGTGGCATATAAAGAAAATTTATATAAAATGTTTTACACGTGGCATATGACACCAGTGAGATTAGCAAAAATGTTTAAAAATACTTCAAACAACTGTTGGAAATGCAAACAAATACTAAGTGCTTACTATCATATCTGGTGGACATGCCCCGAACCAAAAAGATTTTGATTAAAAACACATTTATGGTTGGAGAAAATGATTTAAAAACAAATAAGACTTTAAGCCAGAATTATTTTTGTCAGGAATAATAGGAGCAAATTATGAGAAAGATTGTATGTGTTTAATTCTACACGTACTAACTGCAGCAAGAATTGTATTTGCCCAACATTGGAAAAATGAAAATTTACCAACTGAAGAAGTATTAAGAAAATGTTACAAGTGTGCAGAAATGGACAGATTTGACTTTAAAGATAAAAGAGAAAGAAGACTCAGTGTATTTTCTATCAATGGCTAGAAAAATGAGTCAGAAAGGAACGTGATATGTAATCTTGAATATATATTAGTAAGAAGACTATTGAGCGATTAACACATTGCTTATGATAATGAACTATTATCTATTATTTCTTGTTAAACACGTGAACTCAGACATTATGCTGTTTGCTAAACATTGCTAAAAATCCCTTCATGGATTACTGCCTTGTCGTGGCGAAGGGGCTTGCGTAATTCAATGAAGCTATGAGCTATGCCGTGCAGGGCCACCCAAGACGGACAGCTCATAGCCGAGAGTTCTGACAAAACATGATCCACTGGAGAAGGAAATGGCAACCCACTCCAGTATCTTTGCCATGAAAACCCTATGGTCAGTACCAAAAGGCAAAACGATATGATGCTGGAAGATGAGCCCCTCAGGTCAGAAGGCGTCCAATATGCTACTGGGGAAGAGCAGAGGGCTAGTACTAGTAGCGCCAGAAAGAATGAAGCGACTGGGCCAAAGCTGAAAGGACGCTCAGCTATGGATGTGTCTGGTGGTGAAAGGAAAGTCCGATGCTGTAAAGATTTTTTCTCCATAGGAACCTGGAATGTAAGATCCATGAATCAAGGAAAGCTGGACGTGGTCAAACAAGAGATGACAAGACTGAACATCGACATCTTAGGTATCAGCGAACTAAAATGGACAGGAATGGGTGAACTTAATTCAGATGACCATCAGGTATACTACTGCGGGCAAGAATCCCTCAGAAGAAATGGAGTAGCCTTCATAGTCAATAAAAGAGTAGGAAAAGCAATACTGGGATACAATCCTCAAAATGACAGAATGATCTCAGTTCGAATCCAAGGCAAACCATTCAATATCACAGTAGTCCAAGTCTATGCCCCAACCACCGGTGCTGAAGAGGATGAAATTGACTGGTTCTATGAAGCCCTACAGCACCTTATAGAATAACACCAAAAAATGATGTTCTTATCATCATGGGGGATTGGAATGCTAAAGTAGGAAGCCAAAAGATAACCGGAATAACAGGCAAGTTTGGCCTTGGAGTGCAAAATGAAGCAGGGCACAGGCTGATAGAATTCTGTCAAGAGAATACGATGGTGATAGCAAACACTCTTTTCCAACAACCCAAGAGACGGCTTTACACATGGACATCACCAGACGGTCAACACAGAAACCAGATTGACTATATGCTCTGCAGCCAAAGATGGAGAAGCTCTATACAGTCAGTAAAAACAAGACCAGGAACTGACTGTGGCTCAGACCATGAGCTTCTCCTTGCAAAGTTTAGGCTTAAACTGAAGAAAGTAGGGAAAAGCACTAGGCCACTCAGGTATGAATTAAATCATATCCCTGTTGAATATACAGTAGAGATGACAAATAGATTTAAGGAATTAGATCTGATAGACAGAGTGCCTGAAGAACTATGGACAGAGGTTCGCCACATTGTACAAGAGGTAGCAACCAAAACCATCCCAAAGAAAAAGAAATGCAAGAAAGCAAAATGGCTGTCTGAGGAAGCTTTGCAAATAGCTGAGGAAAGGAGGAAGCGACAGGCAAGGGAGAAAAAGAAAGATACGCCCAATTGAATGCAGAATTCCAGAGAATAGCTAGAAGAGATAAGAATGCCTTCTTAAATGAACAGTGTAAAGAAATAGAAGAAAACAATAGAATAGGGAGGACCAGAGATCTTTTCAAGAAAATTGGAGATGAAGGGAACGTTTCATGCAAAAATGGGCATGATAAAGGACCAAAATGGCAGGGACCTAACAGAGGCAGAAGAGATTAAGAAGAGGTGGCAAAATTACACAGAAGAACTATACAAGAATGAGCTTAACGACCCTGATAATCACAATGAGGTGGTCACTGACCTCGAGCCAGACATCCTAGAATGTGAAGTGAAGTGGGCCTTAGAAAAGCTGAGCAACAACAAAGCTAGTGGAGGTGACAGTATTCCAGCTGAGCTATTCAAAATCTTAAAAGACAATGCAGTAAAAGTGCTACACTCAATTTGCCAGCAAATTTGGAAAACTCAACAGTGGCCACAGGATCGGAAAAGATCAGTTTACATTCCAATTCCAAAGAAAGGCAGTGCCAAAGAATGTTCAAACTATCGCACCATTGCACTCATTTCTCATGCTAGTAAAGTCATGCTTAAAATCCTACAAGCTAGACTTCAGCAGTATGTGGATCGAGAACTACCAGAAGTACAGGCAGGATTTCGAAGAGGCAGAGGAACTAGAGATCAAATTGCCAACATACGCTGGATCATGGAGAAAGCTAGGGAGTTCCAGAAAAACATCTACTTCTGCTTCATTGACTATGCTAAAGCCTTTGATTGTGTGGATCATAACAAACTGTGGCAAGTTCTTAAAGAGATGGGAGTACCAGACCATCTTATTTGTCTCTTGAGTAACCTATATGCGGGTCAAGAAGCAACAGTGAGAACTGGACACGGAACCACTGATTGGTTCAAAATTGGGAAAGGAGTCCGGCAAGGCTGTATACTGTCGCCCTGCCTATTTAACTTATATGCAGAGCACATCATGAGAAAGGCTGGGCTAGATGAATCAAAAGCTGGAATTAAGATTGCCGGAAGAAATATCAAGAACCTTAGATACGCAGATGATACCACTCTAATGGCAGAAAGTGAACTAAAGAGCCTCTTGTTGCGGGTGAAGGAGAGTGCAAAACCTGGGTTGAAACTTAACATTAAGAAAACCAAGATCATGGCATCTGGCCCTCTCAATTCCTGGCAAATAGATGGGGAAGAAATGGAGGTAGTGAGAGATTTTATTTTCCTGGGCTCCAAGATCACTGCAGATGGGGACTGTAGCCAAGAAATTAAGACGCTTGCTCCTTGGGAGGAAAGCCATGGCAAATCTAGACAGCACACTAAAAAGCAGAGACATCACCCTGTCAACAAAAGTGTGTATAGTCAAGGCTATGGTCTTCCCAGTTGCAATGTATGGCAGTGAAAGTTGGACCATAAGAAAGGCTGAGCGCCAAAGAATGGAGGCCTTTGAACTCTGGTGCTGGAGAAGACTCCTGCGAGTCCCTTGGACTGCAAGGCGATCAAACCGGTCAGTCCTAGAGGAGATCAATCCTGACTGCTCTTTAGAAGGCCAGATCCTGAAGCTGAAACTCAAATACTTTGGCCACCTAATGAGAAAGAAGGACTCACTGGAGAAGAGCCTCATGCTGGGAAAGATTGAGGGCGAGAAGAAGGGGACGACAGAGAATGAGGTGGCTGGATGGAGTCACTGAAGCAGTAGGCGTGAGCTTAAATGGACTCCAGAAGATGGCAGAGGACAGGAAGGCCTGGAGGAACATTGTCCATGGGGTCACGATGGGTCGGACACGACTTTGCAGCTAACAAAAACAAAACATTGAGAATGTTATTTGGAAAAACCCCAACTCCAACTCTAACCCAAATTCCAGCCCCAATCCTGATCCCATCTCATTCCTAACCCTATAAAAACTAATAAAATTTATACAAAAACAAAAAGTTCCAGGAAGAATATGGTCTGTACCCTAGTTAGGCAAAGAAACTTTGTCTTCAGGTCTGGAAAGTTTGATGTCTTTTCCGCGTGGCTGAGCTCACTTACCCGAGCACCTGAGCTTTGGATGTCTCCCTCTCATTGGGCTTCTTTGGATGTCTCCCTCTCTGGGACTTCTGCCCCCCTCCCTCCCTCCCTCCCAGGTCCTAGTGCGAGAGGAGGAGGCACAGAAAAGGTCCAGCAGAATTTTATTCAAAAGGATCCAAAAGGCCCGAATGGCAGGCCCGGGGGCGCCAGCCGGCCCACCCCTCCCTCCGCGCTGCTCCTTCAAGTCTTGACGGGCACCTTGCCCTGGGTCCGCTGGAACTCCTGCTGCAGCCGGCCCAGGGCTTCCCGATGCTGCTCCGACTTCCGCTCGTAGTCCTGAATCTGGGTGTCGTAGCGCTTGCTGTGGAGACAGAGAGAGTCGGGCCGGTAAGCGCCTGAGCATGGGGAGAAGCCAGAAAGACGGTGGGGGCCCTGAGGTAGACTGCCTCGGGAGCTGGAGGCCCCACCCAGGACACTCCCGCCCACTCACATCTCCCCTGTGATGTACTCCAGCCTCTTCCCGACGGTGGCTTTGGCTTCCTCCGTGTCCTGCTTCACCAGCACCGGCCCGATGAGCTTATAGACAGCGTTAGAGGAGTCCAGCAGGTCCAGCTCCTGCAAGGGGGCGGGGGAAGAAAAGGAGGAAGAGGAGGAGGGCTGTGGCTGAAAAGGAGCTCAAGGCGGGAAGGGGAGGGGATGACCAGCTTCGCCCTCACCTCCTTCACTACATGGTTCTCTGTCAACTGAGCCTCCAGCTTCTGACGGGCCGTCATGCATTTGCTCATATCTGCGAGGGGGGAAGAGAAGAGAACCCCCCCTTGTGGTTAGGGTCCTTCTGAATCTGTTTCCAGAAGCCACACACCCCTCAAGTCCAGGAGAGAGATTTTTTCAAAGAGCTTCAAAGGAATTGGGAGAGGGATGGGGCTCCGTGGACACCTCCCCCCCCAATACTGCCGAAAGGCTCAGCCTCTCAAATGGAGAACAGCACTTGGGGTCCCTCTGAAGACCATCCACACCTTTGTGAACCCCTCCATAGAGGGACCCCAGAGGGATCCCTCTATGGGGGTCACAATCTTTCTGTCTCCTGTGCACCAGCACCCCAAGAGGCGGGCGAAGGAGGGCACGGGGGGTGGGGTGAGGAATGCGACGGCACTTGTGGGCTTCCAGATACCCTCCCCAGCCATTCTAGAGCCCGCCTCAGCGAGCTCTCTGTATATGTTTCATGCCCACGCAAAGTGTGGGACTACAGCTGCTATTCTTTTTCACACAGCCCGGCTGGTGGGCTGCTGGCTGGGGAGGAGGGGAGCTGCCGTCCATCACATCTGGCTGGACCCCGGCCGAGAAGCTGCTTTAAAAACGTGTGCTTCTAAAATGGCCCCCACCTCCAGAGAGCAGCAGCTTGCCGAACGGCCTTGCGCAAGCCCTCCCCTTCCAGAAGTGGCTGGGAGGAAGGGGAAGGTGGTGTGTGTGTGGGGGTGTCCCCAGACCCTCCCTCCAGGATCTGGGGAAAAGTTCCAACCTTTCTGCAGCTGCTGATATTTCTCCAGCTCCGCCTGTAACTTCTTCTGCAGCACTTCGCCCATGGTGTCTTTCTCGCCTTGCATGGAACAAGGGTCTTTTTTTTTTCCCCCTTCCTTCAAGCTGGAATAAAGAACAAAAAGGCTTCAGTCGGCTGGTTAAACTGAATTATTACATCCAGAGGTGTTTCCTTCCCAGCAGTTTCGCAGTATAGATCAGGGGTGTCAAACTCGCAACGTCAAACTCGCAACGTCACGTGGCGTGTCGCGACGTATCCCAAATTTCTTCCATTGCTGGCAATGGGGTGGGTGTCATGGTTCTGACTAATGAAACACTTCAAATGATCTGTAGGCATTGTTTATTCCAAAAAGTCTATAATAATGAGAACGAGAGGTCCGCACGGCATGGATAGATGCCAGAATCTGAATTCTCCTCTCCTGAACACATCGTATCAAACACAATTCCCTACCTTAAACGTCATAAATCACATTCTTCAATTAGTCTGACATGTAAAGCTTCACTTCTGTTCTATAGCGCTCCATTCCTTATCTTATTATAAACAACCGGGGTGGCATTCTCCTCCCCCCAGCTTCATTTAATTAAAAAGCAAAACAGTTTAAAGCAAAAGGCTGCCTCTTATATTGTCAGAGCAAAAACATCCAATGTTTGCAGCATTGACATCGGGCGTGGTTTCACCATGGCACATTCGGCCCGCGGGCCGGCAGTTTGACACCCTTGGTATAGCTATTCCTCAAATTACAACAGCTTGTTTAGTTGCAACGGACTGAAAAAAGTGACATAGGGCCACTTATGACGGTTGCAGCCTCTCCCAGGGCCATGGGGTTTATATTCGGATGCTTGGCAACCGGCTCATATTTATGACGGTCGCAGCGTCCCAGAGTCACGTGATCCCCTTTTGCGACCTTCTGACAAGCAAATTCAAGGGGGAGGGAAGCCAGATGCACTTACAATCAGGTCTGTAACTTAGGTGCGGTGATTCATTTAACAACTGGGGCAAGAAAGGTTGTAAAATGGAGCAAAATCCACTTAAGAAATGCCTCACTTAACAACAGAAATTATTGAGCTCAATTGTAGTTGTAAGTCGAGCAGTGTGTGTGTCTGTAGGAACATATATGAAATGTGTGTGTGTGTGTGCATGTGTATACACATACATACACACATATGTATATATACACATACAGACATGCGCATACACTTGTATGTGTATAGATAAAAATTAAAAAAAATGTGTGTACAGGTAGCCCTCAACTTATGACCACAATGGAACTCAAAACCTATGCTGCTAAGTGAGACATTGGTTAAGTGAGTTCTGTCCCATTTTACGGCTTTCCTTGCCACCGTTCTTAAGTGTATTATTGCAATTGTTAAGTTAGTAACACAGTTGTTAAATGAGTCTGGCTTCCCTCCCTATTGTCAGAAAGCCACAAAAAGGGATCACGTGACCCCCGGGACACCATGACAGTCGTCAATATGAGTCAGCTGCCAAGCCGCATGGCCCTGGGGATGCTGGGACGGTCGTTAAGTGGGGAAAATGGTCGTAAGTCTCCCTTCTCAGCGATGCTGTAACTTTGAACGGTCGTTAAATGAACTGTTGAGGACTACCTGTATAAATAAAAATAAAAAATGATAAAATTTGAAGGGTTCGGCCACAGCAAACCCACAAAGTGATAAGTTTGCTGCACTGCCTGGGGGGGGGGGGCGGAGGCGCCCCCCCCCCCAAGGGGGTTTTTCCCCCCCCCCCCCCCCCCCCCCGCCAAGGAGAAGGAGCGCCTGCGTTCCTTGGGGAGGATGGGTGTTGTAGTCCAGCCCCTCTGGAAAAGGGAGAGGGTCGCCTAGTTCCTCCACAGTCTACCAGCCAAGGCACATGGGAGTTCTGCCGGCCAGGATGATGGGAGATGTAGCGCGCTGCCATGGCCCTCCCCTCGCCTGCCTGGGGATGATGGACTCTGTAGTCCGGCAGCTGGGAAGGGGGGAGCCCTCCAGGTCCTTCTGGGGGTCTCCCGGCAAGGCAAAGGGAAGCCCCGCTTCGCCGCGGACAATGGGAACGGCAGTCTCACCTCGGAATCGCGCAGCAACCGCCGACAACCCCGCCCCCCCCCAACACCGGCCACCGCTCTGGCCTCGCGCGAGGGCGGAAACCCACCAAACCGGAAGACGCCGCCGCGGAACTCACTATTGCCCGGTTCCAAGATGGCGGCCGGGATTATTGCGTCGGACGAGCCGCTGCGGCGGCCACGTGACCGGCCGGGCCCCGCCCCCGCAGAGCCCGCCAGCCTTTGAATCCACTTCAGTCAGAATAGAGCTGGAAAGGGACCTCGGAGGTCTTCTAGTCCAGCCCGTTACTCAGAACAACAAAAAAAAAAAAGGCCAGGAACTAAAAGTGATTTATTTTATTTCATTCCGTTTCATTTTATTTATTTTATTTTATTTTAATTCTATTATTTTTATTTTATTTTATTAT
>JAKJMR010019588.1:0-10335 GCA_024449315.1 Daboia siamensis
CTTGCAGTCCAAGGGACTCGCAGGAGTCTTCTCCAGCACCAGAGTTCAAAGGCTTCAATTCTTTGGCGCTCAGCCTTTCTTATGGTCCAGCTTTCACTGCCATACATTGCAACTGGGAAGACCATAGCCTTGACTATACGGATTTTTGTTGACAGGGTGATGTCTCTGCTTTTTAGTGTGCTGTCTAGATTTGCCATGGCTTTCCTCCCCAGGAGCAAGCGTCTTTTAATTTCTTGGCTACAGTCCCCATCTGCAGTGATCTTGGAGCCCAGGAAAATAAAATCTGTCACTACCTCCATTTCTTCCCCATCTATTTGCCAGGAATTGAGAGGGCCAGATGCCATGATCTTGGTTTTCTTAATGTTTAGTTTCAACCCAACTTTTGCACTCTCCTTCTTCACTCGCAACAAGAGGCTCTTTAGTTCCTCTTCACTTTCTGCCATTAGAGTGGTATCATCTGCATATCTTAGGTTGCTGATGTTTCTTCCGGCAATCTTAATTCCAACTTTTGATTCATCTAGCCCTGCCTTTCTCATGATGTGCTCTGCATATAAGTTAAATAGGCAAGGCGACAGTATACAGCCTTGCCGGACTCCTTTCCCAATTTTGAACCAATCAGTGGTTCCGTGTCCAGTTCTCACTGTTGCTTCTTGGCCCACATATAGGTTTCTCAAGAGACAAATAAGATGGTCTGGTATGCCCATCTCTTTAAGGACTTGCCACAGTTTATTATGATCCACACAATCAAAGGCTTTAGCATAGTCAATGAAGCAGAAGTAGATGTTTTTCTGGAACTCTCTAGCTTTCTCCATGATCCAGCATATGTTGGCAATTTGATCTCTAGTTCCTCTGCCTCTTCAAAATCCTGCCTGTACTTCTGGTAGTTCTCGATCCACATACTGCTGGAGTCTAGCTTGTAGGATTTTAAGCATCACTTTACTAGCATGAGAAATGAGTGCAATGGTGCAATAGTTTGAACATTCTTTGGCACTGCCTTTCTTTGGAATTGGAATGTAAACTGATCTTTTCCAATCCTGTGGACACTGTTGAGTTTTCAAAATTTGCTGGCAAATTGAGTGTAGCACTTTTACTGTATCGTCTTTTAAGATTTTGAATAGCTCAGCTGGAATACTGTCACCTCCACTAGCTTTGTTGTTGCTCAGCTTTTCTAAGGCCCACTTCACTTCACATTCTAGGATGTCTGGCTTGAGGTCTGTGACCACCTCATTGTGATTATCAGGGATGTTAAGCTCATTCTTGTATAGTTCTTCTGTGTAATTTTGCCACCTCTTCTTAATCTCTTCTGCTTCTGTTAGATCCCTGCCATTTTGGTCCTTTATCATGCCCATTTTTGCATTAAACGTTCCCTTCATCTCTCCAATTTTCTTGAAAAGATCTCTGGTCCTCCCTATTTTATTGCTTTCTTCTATTTCTTTGTACTGTTCATTTAAGAAGGCATTCTTATCTCTTCTAGCTATTCTCTGGAATTCTGCATTCAATTGGGCATATCTTTCTTTTTCTCCCTTGCCTTTCGCTTCCCTCCTTCCCTCAGCTATTTGCAAAGCTTCCTCAGACAGCCATTTTGCTTTCTTGCATTTCTTTTTCTTTGGGATGGTTTTGGTTGCTACCTCTTGTACAATGTTGCGAACCTCTGTCCATAGTTCTTCAGGCATTCTGTCTATCAGATCTAATTCCTTAAATCTATTTGTCACCTCTACTTTATATTCAACAAGGATATGATTTAATTCATACCTGAGTAGCCTAGTGCTTTTCCCTACTTTCTTCAGTTTAAGCCTAAACTTTGCAATGAGAAGCCAAAAGCCAAAAGCTGGGCATTGCTCCGCTTATTAATGGACATTCTAGTTCCAATTATGACTGTAAGTTAAAGAGCACCTTTCCATTTCAGAGTATATTAATTTCTTATACACAATTTGAACATATTATATACACAACCACATTTCAGCATATGCCTTCAATTATAGTCAAAAGTTACAAGGGATTGAAAAAGAAAATAATTCACTGATCCTTGAATGCAACTGAAATATTAGTTTGGAAACTGGAATTTGTGAAAATAATATTTAATCATACCAATAATATTTAAAAAATCATTCAGAATAACATATCCTGAATGGAATATGATCACTCTAGGGCTGATATATATTCATTCATTATGTAATTGCTAATATTACCCACAAAAAGTACAATATGTAGCAACTTTGATAGTTCCTTGCTCTTAGAATATTACATTACTCAGACAATAACTGGAAAGGCATGTTTAGGTATCACCAAAACCAGGTGTGTCCAGCCTGCATACAGCCCTAAACAGCTAATAATGTGGAGCTTCAAAGAAGAAGCTTTGATCACACAGTTATGCTTGTGATCTTGATATTTTGACTTCACCTTTCAATGTCTCCTCAATTATTCTAACATTATTAAGTATAATTTTATGGCATATCAATATACTAAATGAAACTAAATCATATATGACAGGCAAACATTTCTGAAAAGCTGACATGACAAAGCAAGCAATCACATGCACTCGGATCTGAGCCAATAAAACTTCAGCACAGGACAGGAGAAAAGAAACTAGAGCTTACGTACTGCCAATCCCAAAGCAAATATTTCATCTTGGTGCTTTGGAAACTTTACAGCAAGGCACAAAATACACATATTCAGTCTAATCCAAACTTTAATTAAAGCTGAAATCAGCCTAGAGCCTTGATGTTTTGAAATGTAGCTTGAAGCTCAAAATTAACTGCTCAAACAAACTAATCTTAACATTGTACTAGTATCTTTGTATTAATTTTGGTAAAAGCTGTTTTATGAAACACAATAATACACGTTTATTTTGCTCAATGTACATTCAAGCTATTCTCTCACATGAACCCTAACATCCATAGCAAATAATTTTATAAAAAAAATACCAGTCGTGCAGCTACTGTGAGTAGCCTTCTTTGTTCAACCAGGTGTTTTTATAGCTGTTTTCCTCTGAATATTTTATTACCCTATGAGCCCATCCATCAAACCAATAGCAGCAGGAACATAACAAATTGATTTTTTTTTTTAAAAAAGCAACCCAATGACAAAGCACTCAGAATAGTCAGAACATTTGAAACAACAGTTTGAAAGTTTTATTTAATGTCTTTTTTCCAACTTTTAAATAAAATATACATGTTTTAGAGTAGTCTTATTAATAGTTTTTGAGTAAGAACACTTTAAAATCAATATCTTTGCACGTCTTGATTCTATCTTAAAACATTATAGCTGTTCAAAACAATAAAAAACTTATGAAGCTGGAATTTTTATGAGAATTTATATTGGAATCCAATCTATAAATTTTCTTTGCATGAAATATTTTTAAACAAGGTAAGTAATTAGAGCAACTAATGCTAATAAGACTAAAAAATTAGAACTTTAATATTTAACTAAATATCTGGTGCACATATTCCCGTTGCTTTCTCTCAATATAAGTATAGATTGATATAAACACATCTGATAAAATAAGTTTATTAGATACCCATACAACCACAGAAAATAAGAAATTAGTCCAATTAAACTTCTAATATTTCTGATCTTGTATACAATATTGTTTGCAAGCAGTACTGATTTTGTATACACTTCCAGCAACATTAACTATAGGTATAGCTTCAAGTGGTTCCGCCCAGGCGCCTAATGGACCCGGAACGGTTCCAGATGGCGCTTGGGTCTATACCCATCGCCCTTACCCACAGCCCAGTCGATGCCCTGGTGGATGCCTGGGAAAGGGCGGCCTCCGGGGCACTTGACTGTGTTGTACCCTTGCGACCTCTGACCCGGTGCAGATCCCGTTGGGCTCCATGGTTCTCTGCGGAGCTCCGGGAGATGAAGCGTCGGAGACGGGGCCTAGAGAGCGGTTGGAGGTCCAGCCGATCCGAATCTGACCGATTGCAGTTAAGATCTTTCATAAGGTCTTATCTTGCAGCGATAAGGACGGCGAAGTCTAATTACTTCGCTGCCCTCATCGCGTCCGCAGATAATCGCCCGGCCGCCCTGTTTAGGGTGACTCGCTCCCTTCTTAACCAGGAGGTGAGGGAGGATCCCTTACAGGGACGAGCCGAGGAGTTTAGTCAACATCTTGCGGACAAAATCGCTCAGATCCGGACCGGTCTGGACTCTGACTGGGCAGAATCTGACGTGGAGGAATCGGACGGTCTTGAGCATGTTATCTGGACTGAGTTCGATCCTGTTTCCCCTGATGATGTGGACAGGATCATGGGGAGGCTGAGCACCACCACTTGTTTATTGGATCCGTGCCCCTCCTGGCTAGTTTATGCGGCCCGGGAGGAGACACGAGGCTGGTTCCAGGCAGTAATAGCTGCTTCTTTGGAGGAGGGTGTCTTCCCTGCCGCTTTGAAGGAGGCGGTGGTGAGACCCCTCCTCAAAAAGCCTGCCCTGGACCCGGCTGTCTTAAATAACTATCGTCCAGTCTCCAACCTTTGCTTTCTGGCGAAGGTTGTTGAGAGTGTGGTGGCGCATCAACTCCCTCTGTTCCTGGAGGAAACTGATTATCTGGACCCGTACCAATCGGGCTTCAGGCCCGGATACAGCACGGAGACGGCATTGGTCGCGCTGGTGAATGATCTCTGGAGGGCTCGGGACAGGGGTTGTTCCTCTGTCCTAGTCCTATTAGATCTCTCAGCGGCTTTTGATACCATCGACCATGGTATCCTACTGCTGCGTCTCAGGGGGTTGGGAGTGGGAGGCACCGTTTTACGGTGGTTCTCCTCCTATCTCCTGGGCCGTTCGCAGTCGGTGTTGACGGGAGGGCAGAGATCCGCCCCGAGGCCTCTCATTTGTGGAGTCCCTCAGGGGTCGGTTCTCTCGCCTCTCCTGTTCAACATCTATATGAAGCCGCTGGGCGAGATCATTCGTGGTTTCGGGGTGGGGTATCATCACTACGCTGATGATACCCAACTTTTTCTTTCCACCCCGAACCAACCAAGCGATGCCCTCTCCGTGATGTCCCGTTGTCTGGAGGCGGTCCAGGTCTGGATGGGGAGAAACAGGCTTCGTCTCAATCCCGCCAAGACTGAGTGGCTGTGCATATCGGCATCTCGGGTTAACCAAATTATTCCATCTCTAACGATGGGGGGGTGAGGTGTTACCCCCCGTTGATAGGGCTCGCAACTTGGGCGTCCTCCTGGATTCACGACTCAATTTTGAAGATCATATAGGAGCCGTGACCAGGGGGGCTTTTGCCCAGGTTCGCCTGGTGCGCCAGTTGCGACCCTATCTGGACCGAGATGCCCTACGCACAGTCACTCATGCGCTCGTGACCTCCCGTTTAGATTACTGCAACGCTCTCTACATGGGGCTGCCCTTGAGGACCACTCGGAGGCTTCAGCTGGTGCAGAATGCGGCCGCGCGAGTTGTGATGGGGGTTTCCCGATACTCCCATGTAACACCTCTACTCCGCGAGCTGCATTGGCTTCCGGTTGCCCTCCGGGTGAGATTCAAGGTGCTGGTGATGACCTATAAAGCCCTAAATGGCTTGGGTCCGGGATATCTGAGGGAACACCTGCTGCCGGCATCAAGCTCCCTTCGTCCAGTGCGGTCCCACAGGGAGGGTCTTCTCAGGGTGCCGCCGGTGAGAGATTGCCGGCGGATGACACCCAGGGGTAGGGCCTTCTCTGTGGGTGCGCCTGCCCTTTGGAACCAGCTGCCGGTGGAGTTGAGGACTGCCCCCGACCTCCGTTCATTTCGTCGGGACCTGAAGACCTGGCTCTTCGAGCTCTCTGCCCCAGGCTGAGAATTTTTAATTTTAATTTAGTCCAATTGGGTTTTTTTTTAATTAATACAGGGATTATTATAATTTATTTTAATTTGTTTTTAACTTTTATATTTGTGTTTTTAATTACCCTGTAAACCGCCCTGAGTCCTTCGGGAAAGGGCGGTATATAAATGTAATAAAATAAATAAATAAATAAATAAGTACATCTTTATTGACACTTACTATAAAAATGGCATTACAAGCCTGTGTTAAATTAGCATTAACTCTTTTTCTGTGTGTTTATATTCAGTATCAAGTACAATTTCTCCAGGAGACACAGCTGAAATTTCCGGTGATTCTCCTGTGCCAACTAATCCAAGTGAACCAGTCTTGCGTTATATGCAGACCCAAGATCCAATGCAGAAGAAGGAAGGAACACTTAAAAAGAATATTCACATGAAAAGTAAGGCAAGGATGAAAAAGAGGAGAATAAAAAGCCACAAACCAAGAAGAAAACATGAACATATGAAGGATCAAAGGGAAGAAGAGGTGGAAACCAGATTGGAGGAAGAAAAAAGGAAAGTTTATGAAGAAGAAGAGCTAAGAATTGAGAAAGAAATTAAAAAACACGAGCAAGAGCAAGAACTCGAGCAAGAGCAAGAAGAAAATGAACAAGAGAAGGAAGGAAGTGAAGAGGAGGAAGACACATTGCATGGAGATGTGTTCAGAATGCCCCCCCACTTCCCAATTCCTGAGCCTTCTACTGAAATTCCTCCTTTGCCAACCGGATGCTCTGTCTTAGAAAATACAGTAAGCTGCATGAACACCAAACTCACACATATACCCGTAATCATGGATGAAGAGCTTACAAGCATAGAGCTTGAAGGTGAGGATTTTTTAAAATGCATTGGAAGTATTTTAAAAGTGCTCTTCATCCAAATGAAACCCAGAACTCTGTCAAAGGCATTGATATAATTATGATTATATAAACACAGTTCTTATTCATTCTGTTCCTAATGCTCTCCTTTTCCTTCACTCACTGCAGAGGCACAATTATTATTGTAAAATAGGTTATCCTCTGAAGAGAGTTGAAAAGACCTCTCCTTTGTAGGTAGCAGGTTACTGCAAAGGCAAGCACTGGGGAAGATCTTGAGCAATTAACCTCCTACTCATTCATCAATTTTCCAGTGTTGCACTTGATTAAACAGTCATGCTTTTTGTAGCTGCACTTTCCTATTATGAAAATTGGGAAAAGAAGGAGAGATCATTTTTACTTCCTGTAGCATTGCATTAAATTTTCCACTTTGTTTGCTGTTTAATGAAGAGACCATATAAATCCTTACTAAAAAAAAAAATTCTGGCCTAAAAAGGTATTACTGTCTTCCCTTCTGTTAGGTTACTTGTACTGTACATTTAAAAAAGAAATGGTCAACAACTGGAGATCACATTCTTAACTTTTTTCATCCTTTTCCCTAGGGAATGACATCACTGAAATTCCAGATGCAGCTTTCAATGGACTGCCTAATTTGGAGAGAATTGATCTTCGTAAAAATAAAATCACATCATCTGGCATTGGTCCACAAGCATTTAAAGTAAGAAAAATCTATACAATCATAGACACATACACAAAGCTTAAACTCAACTTTGGATGAAAAGTTAAATAATTTTATTTCTTGCACCACTGGCATCAGTTTACTTTCCTCTTTTTATTTTCAATATATTGTTTTAAATAATAGCATGTTTATAATATTATTCATATTATATAAACATTGTAAAAGTAAAGGTAAAGGTTCCCCTGCACATGCGTGCTAGTCGTTTCCAACTCTAGGGGCCGATGCTCATCTCCGTTTCAAAGCCGAAGAGCCAGCGCTTGTCCGAGGACGTCTCCGTGGTCATGTGGCCAGCATGACTAGACGCCAAAGGCGCATGGAACACTGTTACCTTCCCACCGTAGTGGTCCCTATTTTTCTACTTGCATTTTTATGTGCTTTTGAACTGCTAGGTTGGCAGAAGCTGGGACGAATAACAGGCGCTCACTCTGTTACATGGCACTCAGGATTAGACCCGCCAAACTGCTGACCTTCTGTTCGACAAGCTCAGCATCCTAACCCACTGAGCCACCGCGTCCCTCATATAAACATTACTACATTGAAATAATACAATGTATCGTAATTTACAATATTTCTTTTTGGTGCCTTCAAGACAGTGTTGACTGTTGATGACTGCAGTTTTCTTGGCAAGATTCAGAAGTGGTTTGTCATTGTCCCCTTCCCCTAAGAGAGTGACTGGCCCAGTCACCCAGCTGGCTTTGGGCCTAAAGTAGAACTAAGTCTACTGATTTCTAGCTTGATGTCTTAGCAACTACATCAAAGTGGCTCCAATTCACAGCATTAAAAAAGAAAGAATATGAAAATATTCTTGTACTTTAAATAATGCAGTACTCTGCTTTTGCTTATTATGGATTGCATGTTCTTTCATCCATGCCTTTTTACTTTAAAAGTTTCAGTCATAAAATTCTACATAATTTTTCTGAAGACTTTTGTAATCCTTAAGATATACTGTACATCAGATTACACTTTTTTTATTTTCTTGGCTATCATGAATTCCAGGAGGATTACATCTAGAGAGGTAATCTCCTAGTTCGTTATTCCTCTTTCTGACATAGGAATATGATCCAGCTCAACATAACGGTTACTCCATTTTTAACAGATACCTCCAACTAATGTCAGAATACTACTATTCTGTGCATTGGATACATGACTCCTACCCTGCGATTGTTTCTTCCAAAGTGCAAAACAGAAGAGAGATCATCTGGTGTCTTACTTTCCATCTCTATTACGCTACTGTTACATACATAAAAGTATTAAAGCAGGAATAATCAAAAGCCACCCCCTTTGGAATTTTCCATGATAATTAGCCACAATATTATTTCCAATATTGTTTTCTTCCCGTAGTTATATGGAGAGATAAAACTTTTGCCTGTTGTTCAGGTCTCTCTCTGCTTTTGCTTACCTCTTGTCAATTAACGTGGTGTTTGCTGATGTTTAATAAATAAACATCAAGCTACGTTTTTGCTACCTGTATTAAGTGACGTGTGCTTGCTCTAATCTGGCCATAAGAAATGGCTGGGAGTATGCTGAGTATAAATTGCCTTGGAAATTACTGGAAGTAATTTTCCAACAAAAGTAGTGTGGGTGCAGCATGGAGTTATAGCTAAATCCTAGCATCAAGAGCACCCCCAGTTACCAAACATCCTAATTGATTTCCGAGTACTTAGCCAAGCTGAATCAGCAATCAGATGCTATACACTGCAGTATTTTTAGAACTAAAAACATCTTACTAGAAGAGTTTTTTTCATGCCTTCAAAGCTATCATAAAGTTTTTTGGAAATGGAAATGATATCAAAATCAGATCATCTCATGTTTGAAGATGGGGAAAAATAAACTGCTGGAGCATGAAGATGAAAACATTATTTGAAAAGCTGACCTCTTTGGAGATATGTCTGAAATCAAACTGAGATTGAATGTGATGATCTGTAAATTGTAAGATCAACTGTAAGTTGATTAAAAATTGTGTTTCAGAAAAGGAGAATTGTGACAAACCTATACGTACTCAGGAATGAACAATAATACTTGCTCAAGGAATATGTAAGTCTGAAATTATCAAGACATGAAAGTTGAATGGAACATATGTTGGAATATGTCTCTATTCAGAAGAAACGAAATCAAACTAATCTTTCTGATGTTTTAATAAACTACTAAAAAAAACCAATATAGTATTGTTAATCAAACTTCATGATAAATTTTCTTTGGGAATGTAACTGTTAAACTGGAGGCCTACCCATATATTCTGAATGATGCAACAAAAAGGAATTCTCTGAACAAGATAAAAGGGAATCATGTAGTCTGTCATTACTGTAAGAGAAAGGCGCATATTCAAAGAGAATGCGAACTTCAGAGCTAAGACCCAGGCAGTAGAAGGATAATGAAATCAGATGTCTTAAATGAAAAATCAAGCCTCAGCAGGAATTGCAAAACAACAAATAAAATATATTTATGTTAGGAAACAAATGTTTTCTTTAAAGTATTTTTAAGAGGACAAGATTCTGAATTTAAAAAGAAAAACTTTGGCTGGACAGTGCTAGAGCAAGTCAATAAATTTGCAACAATTATATGTTGAACTTGAATATCTTGAATAATAAAAGAAAAGTTAATTTGTTGTTGTTGTTGTTGTTAGTTGCGAAGTTGTGTCCGACCCATCGCGACCCTATGGACAATGTTTCTCCAGGCCTTCCTGTCCTCTACCATCTTCTGGAGTCCATTTAAGCTCATGCCTACTGCTTCAGTGACTCCATCCAGCCACTTCATTCTCTGTCGTCCCCTTCTTCTATTGCCCTCGATCTTTCCCAGCATTAGGCTCTTCTCCAGTGAGTCCTTCCTTCTCATTAGGTGGCTAAAGTATTTGAGTTTTAGCTTCAGGATTTGGCCTTCTAAAGAGCAGTCAGGGTTGATCTCCTCTAGGACTGACCGGTTGGATCGTCTTGCAGTCCAAGGGACTCGCAGGAGTCTTCTCCAGCACCAGAGTTC
>JAKJMR010019604.1:0-10736 GCA_024449315.1 Daboia siamensis
ACATTCACCAATATTTGGAAGATCAAGGTAATTTTCTTCTTAAATTACATTGCTAAAAAATGGAATCCAGAAAAGTTAGGAGTTCTATTTTACTTTTATTATTAGATGTTCCTTGGTGTTCAGATTTGGTCTTAGTAAAATGATGTAGCATTTGGGGATGAAGATGCAAACCAGCAGCCCAGCACTGGAGGCCAAGATGGAGAAGACCTGCATGGCCACCATGTATTTCCCTTTGGTGCTTAGATAGGTGGGCACAAAGGAGATCCAGACACTACAGAAGACCAGCATGCTGAAGGTGATCAGCTTGGCTTCATTGAAAGCCCCAGGCAGATTTCTGGCCAGGAAAGCCACTGTGAAGCAGATGGTGGCCAGAAAGCCCATATAGCCCAGGGCTCCATAAAACATGGCAATAGAACCTTCGTTGCATTGCAGAACAATCTCTCCAGGCTGGGAATGCATGTCAGAATCAGGAAAAGGGGGAGAGATTCCCAACCAAATTACAGAAATGGCAATCTGGACACTAAAGCCAGAAATAATAATGGAGTTGGTCAAAGTTTTTCCTAGCCATCTCCTCATCGAGTGTCCTGGCTTTGTGGCTAGGAAGGCCAATACCACTGTGATGGTTTTGGCCAAGACAGAAGAGACAGCAAGTGAGAAAACAATGCTGAAGATTGTTTGACGGAGAAGGCAGGTGGACTTTCTTGGCTGACCAATGAAGAGAAAGGAAGTCAGAAAGGAAAGCAGGAGGGAGACCAGGATGATGTAGGAGAGGTCCCGATTGTTGGCTTTGACAATTGGAGTTTCTCGATGTCTAATGAAGATTCCTAACACCAGGGCAGTAGTGATAGAGAAACATAAAATAAAAGAGGCTTGGATGATCCCCAAAGGTTCTAGGTAAGACATGAAAGTTATTGTTTTGGGAATACATTGGACTTTGGCCATGTTTGGATACTGATCTTCTGGACATGTCAGGCACATTTTTGCATCTGAAAAGAGAAAGTATAATGTCTCTAGTAAAGGTTATTCTTTTTCCATTTGGTCAAATACTCTGTTTTGGATGAAAGCTCCTTCACACATGTTTGAGGTGGAGATTTTATAAAAATGATGAAGCATGGGAAGATTTTAGGGGAAAGGGTACCAGTCCCCCTCCTACGTCACCAGCAGTTCTCAAGAGAATGTGGGAATCTCTACCCTAACAAACTTAAAGGCAACTGGGTGGCTAAATTAAATATATCTAGGGGCCATCTATTTCTGTAACTTAAACTTCTTTTGTATGAATGATAGGCCAAAATGAAAAGGTATTAATGAATGAAATAAATTAGTGTATGGCTGATTCGGTGCACATGTCTCACAAGGGGTGGGTTAGTGAGGTTTGTTTTTCTATGAAAACCAGTATCCTATTCTGCCTTTGGTGTCTGCTGTGAGAATGGCCCTGGCTCTGATGTTCATAGGATCAGGCTGTCATGGCCCCATCGGAGTCCGAGTTGGAGGAGGAGGAGGAAGAGGAGGAGGAGATGATGGAACTGGGGGATGGTGCAGTCTCTATGGCTCAGGAGGAACTGTTGTGTAGCTGGTTCTTTGCAGACATTAAGCGAGACAGAAGGTTCAAAATAACAACATGCTTTATTGAAGGTCAGAACAGAACCAGTCCCCTATAGGCATCTACTTCCCTCCGCCCTGTACGCTCCCACAGAGAGGGTCTCCTCAGGGTGCCACCGATCAGAGAATGTCGATTGGTGGCCCCCAGGGGGAGATCCTTCTCTGTGGGCGCCCCGGGGCTATGGAATCAGCTCCCGGTTGAGCTCCGGATGGCGCCCGACCTTCGCTCCTTCCGTCGGGGTCTGAAAACATTTTTATTTGTACAAGCTGGACTGGCCTGATGAGGGATGAGGGATGGGTAGTTTTAATATTTGTATTGGTTTTAGTTTGGGCTAGTTTAATCTCTTTTTAATTTTTGTATTTTTGTATGTATTTGCCCTGTACACCGCCCTGAGTCCTTCGGGAGAAGGGCGGTATAGAAATAAAATTAAATAAATAAATAAATAAATAAATTTAAGGGACACTTTGGTTGTGCGAACCATCTGTTCTGCTTGCCCATTCGACGATGGGTGAAAAGGAGCCGATGAGATTGGCTCTGAGGAAGGCCAGAAATTCTGATGCAGTGAACTGGGCTCCATTGTCAGAGACTAAGACGTCCAGCAGCCCATGCATTGCAAACAGTGACTGCAACACCTGGATGGTCCTTGGAGTAGTCATATTGGGATTTGGAACCACCTCCAACCATTTAGAGTGGCTATCGACCACTATTAAAAACAACTATCCCTGAAAGGGGCCGGTAAAATCAACATGGATCCTTGACCATGGTGTATGCGTTTCCTCCCATTGGTGGACAGGGGCCTGCGGCATTTCTGGTCTGGACTGTTAACACGTATAACACCCATGTACTTGGCCTCAATAGCTTTATCTAGCTCTGGCCACCAGAGGTAGCTCCTTGCCAGTGCCTTCATCTGGACAATGTCCAGATGGCCTTCGTGCAGAGACTGGAGAACTCTGGGCCTGAGTGAACTGGGGACTATGACCCTGCTACCCCAAAGGATGCACCCCTTGTGAGCTGAAAGCTCATTTTTCCAACTGAAAAATCTCTGGAACTCGGGGGTCCTGCCATCCTGTATGAATCCAAGTCAATACTTGACTTAGGACACACAGCCTCCTTGCAATGACACCAGAATATGGCTGACAACTGGGATGGGGTACGCATGCTGCTGTAGTGCCCGGTTAATGGTACACTTGTAGGCAGCACATATTCATACCTCTCCGTTGGCCTTGAGTGGCATTACAATGGGGGTCTCCCACTCCCCACTGTCTACAGGCTCTAAAACCCCTGACTAACAAGCTTGTCCAGCTCTAAATCAATTTTATGCTTTAACACAAACAGCACACATCGGGGCTTAACCCGAATTGGCGCAACCTGGGGGTTAAGTTTAAAAGCTATCAGAGGGCCCTTGTACTCTCCCAAACTTGGGCTGAAAACATCTGTGAATTCCTTGAAGACAGAAGACAAATCTGTTGTTTGAGTCCGGTGAATGCCAGTGACCTGGGATGCCCAATGCATCAAACCAATCTAGCCCTATAAGGCTCGATCATTGGCCATCTACCACAATAACATCTAGTGGGCCTGAAAACCCCTTGAACCTCACCACAAGTGTGGCCTTGCCCTTGACCACCACCCTGGAATTCTGGAAGTCAGTAAGTAGGATATTAGATGGTCGTAGCTTGACCCATCTGTTACTACATGCCAAAAAGTTCCGATGGAGATGATGGACACAGCGGAGCCTGTGTCCAGTTCCATTTTACATGGAACGCCTTGAAGCTCGACCTGCAGTCGCAACCTCTGTTTAAGAGGTAGGTGGGCACCAGTGCGAAAAATGCTCCGGCAGCTGGAGCAGAATCCTACTCATGTTGCCAAGGGGCCCCAGTACCTCTCCTGAAAGTCTCATCTGGCTGGCAGTCCCTCTGGCAACCTCAACAGACAGTGGCAATGTGGCCTGGTTTTCTACACACTCGGCACGTGGCTGTCCTGAAACAGCAATCCGCACGTTGATGGTGGCCTCTGCAGCCCAAGCACCTCAGGAACAGAACTGCCTTGTCAGCCGGCCTCGTTCCTCTTTCGTGGTGCCATTGAATTTTGTCAACTTCGTGGTTGGAGTCGGTGTCTTCCCCTCATTCGACGTCCTCATGGTGGATGGTTTCTGAAGATGGCGCACTTTTGGAGGCCGCAATGCCTTCACGGCTCCTCCAGTGGCTTTGTCCACCATGACTCCCTTTAAGGCCTCCTGAAGTGAGACAGTCACCTTCGCAAGGAGTTTTTGTTGGAGCTCTCTGTTCCTGAATCCACAGACTAGGCAGTCTCTTAGTCGCTGCTGTAGGTTGGAGAAATTGCAGAGTCACAAAGCTTGACAAAGCGCTGCAATGAATTCTGGCACCAACTCGCCGGGTTGTTGTTTGTGTTGTTCAAAGGGATGCCTCCACGCTATCACTGAAAGCTTTGGTTCAAAATGGTCATGCAGCTTCTTCTTTAGGTCTGCATACATGATGGTTTCCAATGGCGCTGGGGCAATCAAGTTCTCTGCAGTATTGAAGGTGGCTGGGCCACACACACAGAGGAAGGTTGCGGCCTTCAGCCCATCTTCACTGACTTGATTTGCATGCAGGTTGTTTTCTATGCGGGAAATGTAGGATGACCATCTGTCTGGGTGCGTCACATCGAATTCTCCCAGCTTTCCGACCTTCGCCAAGGTGAGAAGTCTTCACGGCTCGTGTCTCACATTGCCTCATCCTGCTGGCTTCTGCATAGCCCAGGGACTGATCCTCAGGGTGGGGTGGTCACCAGTGTGGCTTGCTAGGCAGACTGGGGGGGGGGGGATGCTGTTCCCTACCAGGCTCTGTGCTGGTCTCACCCCCTAATGACTTCAGGCTGTTACGAAGAAGCAGCACATCCCACCTTCATCGCCAGTGTTGTATAGCTGGTTCTTTGCAGGCATTGAGTGAGACAGAAAGTTCAAAACAACAACATGCTTTATTGAAGGTCAGAACAGAACAAAAGCAACAAGGGAGCTACTGTGTAGCTATTTACACGGTTGGCTGATAGGCGGCGACCAATAGGTTTGAAGCATAGGTTTCCCACCCAAAGACCTACTTAGTCAGCTGGAGACAACCAGTCTGGGCCGGCTAGCAACTGTTACAAGCATACACGTGAACTAGCACTTAGCAATTCAATGCAAGCAATTAGCAAGCAGTGCAACTTGAGTAAACACTTACAACATATACAAAAGGCCAATACATGACAGGAACAACCTGAGAAGGAGGACAAGGCAGTCCTAGGCCTATTGAGCCTCATAAGAGTAGCCAGGGAGGGAAAGAGGGTTCAGGCTGATCAAGGAAGAGCAGAAGAGCTCCAGGGCTCTGGAGACATCAAATGCCTCTCCCCACACAGTCCCCAAGTATGAAGAATTGGGAGAAGGCAGAGTCAGCACAGGGTAATTCAACTACTCAGGAGGAGGGTACCCTGCCCCTCCTCACAAGGTTCACCTGGAAAGTAACATTTAAGGAGATGCTGTAGGAGGGGCTTTTGCCAGGAACAAGTGTTTGTTTTTCAGATTATACTCCCTTGGCTTTTCCTGCTTTCACTTTGTTTTAAGAACTGGTGTCACGTGCAATGACCAGGAGACGGCAGTCAGAGTATATGTCTTTATTGGTTACAAGATGGAACTGAGAACTTTCCCCCAGGTGTCCTCTTATATTGATTCCCACATCCCCGCAGTCAGCTAACCCACTGGCTCTATTCTCCCGCCAAACAGGTGACACCCAACCCAGTGTCCTATATTTCCCGCCGGACAGGTTGACCAATCAGATTGCCAGACCGATACCATTTGGTGTTAAGGTGGCATACACAACAGCTTTTTGCTTTGCTTCAAGAACTGCTTTTGCTCCATGAATCAAAGACTGTTTTTGCCTTGCTGCGAGGACTGTCCTTGGCTTGCCCTAGCCCTGAAGATTCTCTCCCTTCAGATCTGCCTTGCCTTGCACCCTGTCTCGTTTTGAAAAATGCTCTTGGCTTTTTGGTTTGAACTGTGCCCTTGTTTGTGAACTGCGTTTGCCTTTTCTTTCACCATGCCCTTTGGAAAACTGCTCCTTTTCTTGGACCTTTGCCTTGTTTTGAGAACTGCCCTGACTTTCTGTCCAGATTTTTGCCTTGTGGAATTGCCAAGTAATTAAGGGCTGTTTTTGGGAGGGACTGGGGGTGGAGCCTGACTGGTCAGTGGAGGGTCATTTGCTAACCCTTTCCAACAGCAACAAAGAACTCTCGGGAGGCCAGCCTAGTCTTGCCTATCCAGGTCATAACAGAGACTGATGAAAGTTGAGATCAATGTTTTGATGCAAGTCTCAGCCCTTTTCTAAATGCACCAAGACCTGGCTCAGAGGGACAAAGCTTATGGCGTGGTGTTACAGCACCACTTTTGTTATTGTGGTGAAAACTGTGAACATGTAGGTGCTGCTAGCCTCCCCAAAGTGCCAGTACACACACACACACACACACACACACACACACACACACACACACACCTCCTCTGGAACCTGCTTTTTTTTTTCTCCAGCATCACCCACCTTCCCAAATGGAGATGGTCCCTTCTCCACAAGAAAGGCAGTCATAACAGCAAGGGGGTTCCCCTTCCCGAGGCACCTTGACAAAACCTGGATGGCAGCTTTCCACACACTTGGAAGAAGGCAGGAGCTAAGCGAAAAAGAAGATGAAATTAAAGAAATGTGATAGACCTCATTTACTTGTGGGTTTGAGGGTTCCAGAGAATCAAGTCATTCTTAAGTAGTGTGTTGAATTTGGTGCTTCAAAACCAGTATACTGTTATAACAACAACAATAACAACAACAATAATAAACAACAAATAATAATAAATAATAATGAGCCTTGGTGGAGGAGTGGGCTAATGCCTCCTTAAGTAACACCAGCTGCCTGCAATTAGTGCAGGTTTGCATCCCACCAGGCTCAAGGTTGACTCAGCCTTCCATCCTTCTGGGGTAGGTAAAATGAGGACCCAGATTGTTGGGGGCAATAAGCTGACTTTGTAATAATGCCACTTGGGGTGTGTGTGAAAGCCCTAATAAGCAGGCATATACATAGAATGAAGGCTACTGCTAAGCTTGTAAGCCGCCCTGAGTCTTCGGAGAAGGGCGGGATATAAATGGAATTTTAAAAAAAAAAAAGTTGGAAGGGACCTTGGAGGTCATCTAGTCCAACCCCTGCTCAGGCAGGAAACTCTATACCATTTGAGACAAATGGCTGTCCAGTCTCTTCTTAAAAACTTCCAGTATTGGAGCATCCACGGCTTCTGGAGGCAGGTTGTTCCACTGGTTAATTGTTCTAATGACTAATACAACTATTTATTGCGTCTTTGGTTAGACCTCATACTGTTTGCTCCTTCCTGCTTTTTCAAGGTTTCCAATGAAGTTATTCTTTTAATAGGCTGAGCTCCAGATGATTTGATGGCATTTTCTAAATGCCAGTATATTTTAATGCTAAGGAGCTTTCTTCATTCTCCTTGCCCTGACTAAAACATGCCTTGATGGCTTTGTTTTTCTGTTGCCTCCCTAAGACAGTATCTCCATTTTCCATATTGTCCAAGTAAGGTTGATTTAAGCTTTCCTTGACAACTTCCACAAGCCCCATAATTCACAAAATGGGTGTTTTGTTTTGTTTTGTTTTGTTGTCATGCTGACCTCTGTTGTGGGACTTCTGTAGACTTCATTGCTTTGTCATCCCAAGCTAACAGTAATGATAACAGACTTCATGTGATATCAACAATAGCCTCACGATGTTTACGAAGATATGATAAATCACCAGTACAGGAATAATAAAAAATAATTAATAATTAATAATTAAAAGACCCTTGGTGGAGCAGTGGGCTAATGCCTCCTTAAGTAACACCAGCTGCCTGCAATTAGTGCAGGTTCGAGTCCCACCAGGCTCAAGGTTGACTCAGCCTTCCATCCTTCCGAGGTAGGTAAAATGAGGACCCAGATTGTTGGGGGCAATAAGCTGATTTTGTAATAAGGCGGGGGGGGGGGGGGGGGCGAAAGCCCTAATAAGCAGGCATATACATAGAATGAAGGCTATTGCTAAGCACATTGGTTTGTGCTTAAATTGTAAGCCGCCCTGAGTCTTCGGAGAAGGGCGGGAGATAAATGGGATTAAAATAAAAAATAAATAAAATAATATCAGTAGTGGAGAGAAGCCAGGCAAAGAAACCTTCCTAACTGAAGGATCTATTCCTTTTGCAGAGCTGGTGCCTGAAAGAAGATGAGGTCTCTTGGTTTTTGCAGTTAGAAGAAATTGGCAGGTATTCAAGGCAGTGAAGTGACCAAAGTTGGAGAAATTAAAGCCTTTTCTCTCTCACCTTGTTCAGTAGGTTGAGGGAGGCAGTACCATCTTGATCAGTGAAAAGCTTGAGGTCTGGCGATCCTTCTCTTCTCAGATTCCCAAATTTCCTTCTCTTTATGGACTTATTAGGGAATATCACAGAGCTCATGATGTTTAAATCAGCTGTCATCTTGCCAGTCACATCTAAATGCACTCCACCCATGGAAGAGTTGTGACAATGGGAGCTTTGGAGGAAGGAGTGCAGCTGGAACGGGTGAAGGAGAACACAGGGGAGGAAAAATAGAAATAACAGATGGAGAAGTAGGGGAAGAAGACAAAAGACGAAAAGGAAAGGAAGATCAACTTTTCAGCCTTGAAATGCAAAACTCATTCAAACTCAGGTGGGCTATGCATTTTTAAATATCCGGATATGTCTTATCTTGAATGTCTATCATGAGATCTAGTCCTTTGGGAAAGAAAGCATTATCCTTATGCATTACTAAGATTCTTAAACCTGAGCTGAGTTTCTACTCAGGAAAAAAAAAATGAAACTGGCAAAGATTAGGATATTTGAGCACAAAAATAAAATAATCAAGGAAATATCAAATGACTCAGTGTCTCTCTCTTAGGCACATGGCATAACTGTGAATTTAGGCTTATCTTGGTATTTTTCTGTATTACCATATTATAATTTGTGAACCACCCATCTCCTTCATTGTATTACCCATCTCTGTACAATAGAATAGCTAAATGTCTATGAAGATTTTCAATCATCCAAGTCATAGTTATCCCAAAGGTGCTTTTTCACGAGGCAACTGGACTTTCTTGTTCTTCTTTTAAGACGTTACGCTTCTAATCCAAGCAGCTCTGACTGGATGGTGGGGAATAGAAGGATTTATACTTTTTCCAGGCAGCTGGTCATTTGCATTCTTTTAGAGAGTCATTGAAGCCACCTGGAGGCTTCTCTGTGTCCTCAGGGTCACACGAGTAGTGCATCCTTCTGAGTAGTAAATCCTTCCATTCCTCCACCATCCAGCCAGAGCTGAAGAAGCTTCTTGGATGAGAAGCGAAATGTCTTCAAAAAAAAACAAAAAACAAGAAAGTCCACTTGCCTCATGAAAAAAGCACCTTTGGGATGTACAATAGAATGTGAAAATATAAAAAAGTATACATAAAAGTTAAAAATTAAAAGGAGACAAGAATGAGTAAACACTATTAAAGGTAAAGGTAAAGGTTCCCCCCGCACATGCGTGCTAGTCGTTTCCGACTCTAGGGGCCGGTGCTCATCTCCGTTTCAAAGCCGAAGAGCCAGCACTTGTCTGAGGACATCTCCGTGGTCATGTGGCCGGCATGACTAGACTCCAAAGGCGCACGGAACGCTGTTACCTTCCCGCCGTAGCGGTCCCTATTTTTCTACTTGCATTTTTATGTGCTTTCGAACTGCTAGGTTGGCAGAAGCTGGGACGAGTAACAGGTGCTCACTCTGCTACGCGGCACTCGGGATTCGACCCGCCAAACTGCCGATCTTCAGATCGACAAGCTCAGCATCTTAACCCACTGAGCCAAACACTATTAAAATTAGTCAAAAGGCAAAGGGAGGGCTTTTCAGGGAAATAGTTCTCTGGACTCTCCATACAAGTAAACAGAGCCATATTTTAATTTCTTTTAAGAAGACCGGGGGAGGGAGGGAAGAATAATTCATATTCGATAGGGATGGGGAAAATGGCAGAGAAGGCTGCCTTCCTAGACCCCACTGGTCAGTCTTTTAACTGATGGGATCTGTTAAATATCTTTCCTCCCTGGCTGGTTGGGATGGGCTGATGTAATGGAATGAAGATAGTATTGCAATAGTTAAGTAATAATTTTACTTTTAGAACTTTTAAATAAGCACATGAACCACTATTGTTTTGTGCCTAGGGGAGGTTAACTGTTGCATTTATAGAGGGATAGAATCAAGATCATGTGAAGTGTTGATACCACTTTCTAAAGTCTTGATAACGCCACCCTTGGAATACTGCATCCAGTTTTGATCACCACGACATAAAAAAGACAGTGAAAAGCTAGAAAGAGTGCAGAGAAGAGCAACAAAGATGATCATGGGACTGGAGGCTAAAACATATAAGGAACGGTTGCAGGAATTGGGCATTCCTAGTTTAATGAAGAGAAGGACTAGGGGGCTGTCATGATAGCAGTGTTCCAACATCTCAGGGGCTGCCACAGAGAAGAGGGAGTCAAGCTATTCTCCAAAGCACCTGAAGGCAGGACAAGAAGCAACGGATGGAAACTAATCAAGGAAAGAAGCAACCTAGAACTAAGGAGAAATTTCCTGACAGCTAGAACAATTATTCAGTGGAACAACTTGCTTCCAGAAGTCATGAATCCTCCAACACTGGAAGTTTTTCAGAACAGATTGGACAACCATTTGTCTGAGTGGTATAGGGTTTCCTGGCTGAGCAGGGGTTGGACTAGAAGACCTCCAAGGTCCATTCCAAATCTGTTGTTCTATTCTATTCTATTCTGTTCTGTTCTGTTCTGTTCTGTTCTATTCTATTCTATTCTATTCTATTCTGTTCTATTCTATTCTATTCTATTCTATTCTATTCTATTCCATTCCACTTCTATTCTATTCTATTCTATTCTATTCTATTCTATTCTATTCTATTCCACTTCTATTCTATTCTATTCTATTCCATTCCATTCCATTCCATTCCATTCCATTCCTATCCTATCCTATCCTATCCTATGCTATCCTACTCTACTCTACTCTACTCTACTCTACTCTACTCTACTCTACTCTACTCTA